>CALYDF020008285.1:0-11781 GCA_944474145.2 Dicrocoelium dendriticum | reverse complement strand
CACAGGCAAACCGGGGAATCTCCAGACTGCTACAAGGGTGGCGCAAGGCTCGAGGTAGACAGAAGTTGACTTGGCAGCGGGAAATGAAGTCACTGACGACCAAACTGGGTGCCGTTGGTCCGTCTCACCTTCCGGGCTGGCGTCCACGTGACTCGCCTCGTGCTTAGCTCGAGACTTTACAGGACTTGGCTCGCAACCGACACCAGGGGCGCGTCTTCTGCCGTCTCGTAATCGTATTGCCTGTTTAAAGTATGTTTGGTGCTGAGTTATCTGCGAGGCAATGGCTGATTATGACTCGGGGCATTGAAAGCCGCAAGGAAGCTGTCTCGCCGATGCCGCCTTATCTTTGCACGATAGCCAGCTGTCTGTGACAGTATGTTGTCTAAACAAGGTGTAATCGCCTTGACCCTGAATGTTTGCTTAGGGCATTAATGTTTTCAGTTAAGACCTCTTTTCACCCTCTTGTTATTTTTTATTTCATAGGTCCTCATGGTTGTATGGCAGTGAAGCGTCAGTTCAAATGGCTGGTGTACTGCTGTTGATGATGATGACGACCTAGATCAACCTGATGAGTCACGTGAGGAAGTTCACTTCCATCGAGTATATAACTTGTGGAATAATCAGACGCTCCGACACGCAGCACTGAACACTGCCGGGTTTATGGTCAGCACCCACAAGACAGACCATTCCCAGAGTCTATCAAGAGCCCGTTGAAGAGCCACAGGACCTCCAAGGATATCAACAATATTCCAGAGCTTTAGGTCATCAGCAAATAAGCGCGATGGTTCCTTAAGCTCCTCCAGCAAATCATTCACGTAGACTGAGAACAGCAGCGGACCTAGGACAGAGCCTTGCGGAACGCCGCTAAGGACAGCTTGTCGAAACGAAAGACTGCTTCCCACACGAATACACTGTTCCCGTCCATCCAGAATAGCTGACACTCACTGGAGTGCGCGGCCGGATATACCATACAACCTGAACTTCAGTGTCTAGCAGCCGCATGAAACTTTCCTCGTCTGCAGTTTCTTACGGTTGGCCCTTTCTCATCTTTTGCCACTCTACTGGATAGGGTGACGTCCATTCGAGTTCTGTCTTATTTACTTAAATAGTTTCCATGTGTGACCTCTTGTGGGACAGTCAGTGCTGAGCCGGAAGAATTGTAGCTCACTCCCATGTTCCCTTCGGAGGATGCACCTAGTCATTGGAATGTAGAGAGCAGAAAAAAGACTGTTGTGTTGCACTACACCGTCGTCAGATCCATCACCTCCCAGTCGTAGCAGATGTTTGCGCAACAGCAATCAACAAGTTAGGTTGTTACTGTTGCATAAGAAACAACAGGATTCCTGCAATTTCAACAAGTATAAATCCAACCATCGTTTAAAACATTGCTCCGTATGCGCGTTAACGACGGAATCAGGCAAGGAGTTCCAGTCACTCACCACACTAGTCGATAGGGTAATATCAGAGCGAAGCCTGAGCCTATTAGGTTTAAACAGTTTCCTGTAGTGCTCCCGAGTCGAAAACTCTGGGAGAAACCTTGGAGCTTGATTCTCATCTCACCTCGCAGAATGCGCCTGAGCGTAGATCAGATCGCTTCGGCGACGCCGATATGCCAGAGAGAACATATACAAGTGCTGGAGACGAATGTGATATGGCAGGTGTCGGAGCTCAAAGCTACACTTGGAAATGCGCCGCTGAACTTTCTCAATCAAGCCATGTTCAAATTTTGTAAACGGATGAACTGCAGATAATCCATATTCGAGAATTGGCGCACATGGGGGGAAAACACAAGTCTAAAAAATCTCCGGAGTCAATCGTGAGAAGGCTTTTCGGATAGAGCACAATAGTCTGTTAGCCGCGGCAACCCTCCTCAAATGTGCTCTTTACATCGGAGCATACAATAATACAGTGCAATGTAGATGAGATCCCTCGGCGTCGGCGGAGCTCCAGGGAGAACAGATTTAGCTACTGGTGTCGAATGGGGTACGGAACACGAAACTGCATAACAGCTATCGATGCATGTCTACGAAGGTTTTTCATCAGAGGGCATTCAAACTTTGAAATCGTATGGATAGCTGGTACGTCATTCTTATACTGGAGGGACGTACGAAGTGAACAAAGATTGAAAAATCATTAGGGCGAATGATCTTAAGGCAGCAACCAGCCCTTCCAGTCGCCACTTTCTTCAACTTGTTCTGCGTCCTTCTAAGGTCAGAAGTCACGATAACCCCGAGATGTCTCACGTGAGTGGTATTCCTGAGGAGAAACCCACCAATGTGATATACACAGTACGTTTAAGTACTACACATTTGGAGAACAGCCCATTTTTCTCGGTTTACTGGCAATTCCCGCTTGATGGACCATTCATGTAGCTGGTCTGGAGCCGCTTGTAATCTGTCCGCATCCTCAAGGCTGGATACTGTCGACCATAGCTTGAGGTCATCGGCGTAGATCAAGCAGTTGGTATGAAGTGCTGTCGGCAAATCGTTAATATTCCGTTTGAGGAGCTCTATTCCAAGCACTGATCCTTGGAGGACGCCACTAGTCATAGGCACAGAAGCAGAGGGTTTGATTTATTGTACGCGCATTGTTCTGCCTCTTAAGAAATCGGCAACCTAGGAGTGATTTCCTGTAATGCTAATTCCCTGTAGTTTATGTAGAAGTCATACGTGTGGAACTTTATCAAAAGCTTTACTGAAGCCGATGAATATTACGTCAACCTCTTTTCGGACATCTATGGCTTTTGCCCATTGTTCCCTGGGATTGAGTAAGTTGGAGATGCCTGGGCGTGCTCTCCGGAAGCCATGTTGAGCGGGTGAGATAATGTTCACAGATAAAGTTCACAGTGTAGCTGGAGAACGCACTTGACTATACGTTTCATGGTTTTGCATACGACTGATGTCAGGCATATTGGCCGGTAGTCAGCTGGGTCTTGTATTCGAGCAGGACGGTGCCTGCTTTCCAGCTTGTGGGTAGGCAGCCGACTTCGAAGGATTGCCGAAATACTTGGCAGAGAGCGGCGGCGACGTACTCAACTGTCGTTTTGAGGAAGCTGGGATTTCAGTTCAGTTCAGTTCAGATGGGGACTGGAACGATAGGAGAATCCTGTGAGTGTTTCATCTTGAGTGGATCGTTGAGCCAGGAATTGATGAAGTGCACAGTTATTGATGGATCTAAAACGGAACACCCGTATCGCACCCTGGCCAACCAGTTAATGCCCACGTTTCCTGCCCTAGCAGTCCCTGCTTTGGCAGTCACGTGAAGTAAGCAAAGGAAAGGAAGAGAAATCGAAGGTACAGAATAGGTAAGTGCACTTAAATAAGAAAATAATACCAATACGTGAAGAAAAGTAGAGAGAAGAAAATCGGAGTACGAAGATGCGAGTTACTCAGGAAAATGGAAAGGTTTCGTGTTGCCACCCAAGAGCGTCAAGTTGCCGCTCAAACCCCTTAACCGTAGATTCCCTGATAACACTTTCCGGAAGCATGTTCCAGCGGTCGATGACCCTGCGTGACAGCCGGATTTCCGCCCTAATCCGATCGGACCGCGGTTTGTCCAGCTTCAACGAATGACGGCGTAGAACAGACAATCTAGCGGGACTGAATAGCCAAGATAAATCTGGACCAACCTTCCCAGTCAAGATACGGTAGGTTAGGATTAGGTCTCCTCTAAGCCTTCGGTAGTGCATAGAATGCATTCCCAAACTAAGTAGACGCTCGGGGTACGTCCGTCCCCGTAATCCCTCGACTAACCTAGTACCCACTCGTAAAACCCTCTCCAGCTCCATTTTGTCCCGGACGAGGCAGGGCGGACAAGCCTGGACGCAGTATTCCAGATGAGGGCGAACGAAAGCCGAGAACAGCCTAGTAAAGATGCCGCCCGTCAAGACTCCGAAAGAACGTCGGATTAACCACAACATGCGGAAACCTCTGCTTGCGGCCTTCTTCCAGTTGTCGCCGGAGTGTAAAGCCGAAGAGTGTACGACGCCTAGGTCAACCTGGCTAGATACACGGGGGAGTACAACCCCACCGACCAAGTACTTCGCAGGAGGACAACCTCCTCCAATTCGAAGAACGGAGCACTTTGCCTGATTTATGGGCAGTAACCATAAAGTAGACCAGTCCCAAAGCTTATCCAATGCTCGCTGAATAGCTTCGGAACCCCCAGGAACATCAACAATGTTCCACAGCTTCAGGTCATCAGCAAATAGCAGCGATGGTACCTCAAGCTCCGTGGGTAGGTCATTCACATAGATAGAGAACAACAGCGGTCCAAGGACCGAGCCCTGCGGCACGCCGCTGAGGACAGATTGCCTAAATGATAGACCCCGGCCTACCCGTACACACTGTTCTCTACCCTCCAAGAAGGCAGTCACCCAATGAAGGGCGCGGCCAGATACCCCGTAGGAGGACAGCTTTTGCGCGAGCCTCAAATGGGGTACCTTGTCAAATGCCTTCGAAAAGTCGACGAAAAGCACGTCCAGTGTGTGGCCGTTATCCACTGCATCCGCCCAATTTTCGCGAGCTACCAACAGATTCGTCAGATATGAAAATCCCTTCCGGAATCCGTGTTGTACATTGCTAAGTAGATTACATGTACTCAGATGACTCTCCAATGAAGCTCTCACCAGTTTCTCGAGGAGTTTGACTACTACACTCGTCAGACTAACTGGCCTGTAATTTGCAGGCAGACCCCTGTCCCCATGTTTAAAGATGGGACAGATGACAGCTTCCTTCCATTCGGAAGGTAATGCACAGCTGTCAAGCGATTTCTGAAACACAATAGCGAGCGGTCCACTTAGTTTCGCAGCCAACTCATGCAACAGTTTCGGGTGAATTAAATCAGGCCCAGAGGCCTTAGAAGGGTTCAGCCCTTGTAACAGCCTACGAACTTCCGTCTCCGCTACAATAAATTCAGATAGTTCTGAACCCTCTGGGGTCCTGCAAACCAGCTCAACGCCTGTCAAAGAGGTTTCACTTACAAACACTGCCGCATATTGCCCACTGAGTACGCAGGCCTTGTCATAATCCGTATGCGCATGAGTACCGTCATCACGCAATCCGTCATCATGCAATCCGTCCGGGCCTGGGGAGGAGTTCGGGTCTAGTTCGAGGAGTAGCTTAGTGCCTACCGCCGGATTAATTTCAGCTTGGTCCATAGAGAAGTAGTGTGCAGGCAAACAGTTGTTGAGCAGCGGAGATACCACTATGTAGACCGAGGAATATTGCGCAGCCAGTAGGTTTGCTTTTACATCATCGCCGTAGAGAGCGATACATTTCTTAGAAAAGGATAGAGCGGGATTCCACTACCCGTTTTGGCATTTCGCTTCAGGTAGGAAAAAAGCTTTCTAGGACAGTTGGATTCCATGGCCAGTCCATGTTTATACTATAGTCTTTTGTCTCGTTTTCTCAGGGTGCGTGGGTTTCTGGCGGTTTCGTACTCTAACTAGCTTGATATCAGTCCTGTGCTCTTGAAATGATCCCATTGTTTTCGTCATTTTTCATTACTTCTTACTTCTTTATCAATCCATGGGGTCCTTTGGTTGGTGGTCTGCTCTTGCAGTTTGGAACAAACTGTTCAATGAGCCGCATCATCATAGATCGTAGGCGTCCCCATGCGCCATCAAGCTCCAAGGATTGCGGAATACCAGTTCATGTTACTTGCAGCCGTTTCTAATCTGGGCCGGTTAGTGCGCCAGAAATTTCGACGCAGTGTCCCCTGGTCGTGTCCACGAAAAGGAGACTGTACGGTGATCACTCTTCCCAAGAGGTTAGAGGATCGTTAGATCTCCATCAGATGGGGCCGAGGCGAGAACCAGATCTAGAATGTTTGGTGTCTGACCAGGGACCACCCGTGTTGGTGTCAAGACACACTGTGTCAGGTTGCACTCGTGCACGGTATCAAGGAGATCAACTTCAAAGGAGTCCGGTGGTAGATCACTGAAGTAGGTCCCAGATTTTGCCGGGGGCTTTGAAGTCACCCATAAGGAGACAGTTTGTTCCTCTGCTGTGGGCTCGCACGGAGCGTAGTAGGCATGAGCCTGGTCCTGCAGGGGCTCTGTAGACCACCTCGACCATCAGCGATTAGTATCCGTCATGAATTCGACACCAGAGCATTTCTGACAAATCATCCTTGTCACAATCGGTGGAACGAAACTTCTGCCTGGTTTTTCAGGCTTTACTGTCAGGAAGGCGATTAGACTGGTTAGCGCTTCAAACCCTCTTCCGCGGCCACTTCGTGTATTTCTCTCTACTCCAGCAAAATGCGATGCTCTTGTGTGGCTAGCACATAGTCGGAGGCTGTTGTCATGCTTTGGTGAATAAATCTCCGGTTATTGTGTTTTCGGGTAGTGAGCTGGCGATACTTTTCCGGCCTAAGAGTGCTTGTTCGTTTAGCACTCCATCCAGGGCTGGAATACCTTCAAATAGTGCTCAGCAATGTGCGCAGACTAAGGAATCTGGTGTAGTTAGGTCTGCTTCAAGTTAATGTGTGACTAGAACTGGAAACGGACTGCGGTCGTTTTTCCAGCTCAACATAGATGGCCCAAAACGAAGTCACATTTGGAAAGTATTTAAACCGAGGATGCTCCGAGTCCGCACCGCCGTCGCCCTTTTTACTCGGGTGGTAAACGATTGGAGCTGCCTCCCAGAAAACGAAGTCAACGCACAGACAGAAAAGTTTCAAGCGGCTTTTGGACTCCCATCTGCGCGAGATGCCTGGACAGCACTGTTCCTCTGCGACTCCCCTGGTCACTCTTGGGTCGCTAAGGCACACTTGCTTCCCCTGCTGATCTAGAAGCGACAGGGCTAACATGAGACTTCCCTTCTGCTCTCTACAACTCAATGAACAATTGGAGAATCCCTTGAGCGTTCCCTGAGTGGATCGTTGTGCCAAGAATTAATGCAGTGCTCGGAGTTCTTTATGGATCGCACCCTGGCCAACCAATTATTACCCACGTTTCATGTCTTTGCAGTCCCTGTTGTGCCAGTCGCCTGAACTTGGCAAAGGATAGGAAAAGAAACTGCGGGTACGCATGCTTAATCACCTCCAGTGGTTCAATCTCTGCCTCACGCAGATACTTCCACCTGGTGTCACTATCAGAAAGCTAATCAGACTGGGGAACGTCCCTGTCAATGCGCCAACTCCGCAACCCGGAGGAATGCAAAGCGTTAATGCGCTTTGCATTCAAACTCAAGGGTAGCAATGTCAACATTCAGTGGGACCTCCCACTTGCATATAAACTGAAGATAAAGGAAGCCATCAATAGCCTCAAGGACAGGCCGGCGGCTGGTGAGCAAGGTCTCCGTCTTGTGGGTTTTCAGCCGGCAGTCAAATTCTGCCCTACCAGAACCCCTCCTGGTAGTGTATGACCCAGGGCAGATTGTGCCGAGTTCCTTCGGCTAGTGCTTAGTAATGTGCGTAGCTTAAGGAACAAGCTACATGAGGTGGGTCTACTTGTAGATAAGTCTCGTCCCGACATACTCGCTTTTACTTAAACGTGGATGTCCCCAGATATCACGGACAGTGACATGTTTACCTGGCTCCGCTCCGCTTCGTTGGCCGCGAAGGTGAAGGCGTCGCTCTTTATGTGAGCTGTAAACTTGGTGTGTTGAGGACCGGTGTTTTCCAGTCGCCGGATCAAACAGTTGCAGCCCTGTTAACTTGTGAGACTTCCTCAGTTTACGGTTGTACTGGTATCTGGAAGCCCTGGAAGTATCTCCAAGCTCATCGAGTTTATTCGTACTCACGCTGCTAATAGTTGTCTACTACTGATGGATTTTAACCTCCCTGAGGTCTGTTAAGCTGACATGTCTTGCGGTTCGGCGATGGGCACCTTCGGTTCGGATCTCATCGAGCTAACGTTAAAACTGTCTTTGCATCAGTTCGTGGACCTCCCAACTAGATACGAGCAACAATTTTCCGTCTACCTTGGATCTCATTTTTTCAGAGACACGGTTCCGTAAGTGTTACTACATACGGCTATCCCCTGGGAGTCAGTGATCAACTCTACATATCCCTTCGATGTGCTCTCACTAAGTGTCATCAGTCCACCGCTGAGGCTTGTCCAAGTATTTGGTGGGCAGACTTTGACGCAATTCGAGACAACGCATCAGTTGTGCGATATCCGTGGCTGACACACCAGCGCTCTCTGATGTCCATGGCCTAAAGATTATCCAACCATTCGGCCGGAGTGACCACTCTACAGTCGCCTTCTTTTGGGCATGCCGCTTTGCCATTCATGCTCAGAGGACACGCCGTCGCAATTTCTAGCATGTTGTCCCATCCATATTACCAGAAGTGGCAAGCACCACAGACTGGAACATTTCACAATCCTTGAACATTGATGAGGCATGGAACTTACTACGCTCGAATATAATGTCGGTCATCGAAAAGTCGTTCCTGTCATCAAGGGCAGGCCTTTCCCCAAAGGCCCCCTGGATCGACCGAGAGATGAGGTCCCTGATGAACAGGCGACGTAAACTGTGGAACATATTCAAGTCAACACAGGTAACGTCAGATTACTCGCGGTACAAAGTGATCAGAAATCTGTGCATTCTAAGAAAGCGCCAGAAATGATCACAATACGAACACAGGCTAGTCATGCAATCACGAACCTGCTTGAAGAAACTGTTCTCGTACCTAAAGCGAAGCACCAAGGCTGGCAGTGGTATCCCTGTTCTATCCTGCCAGGAAGAGGACACAGTGCTCTACGAAGATGACGAGAAGGCTCAACTACTAGCCTCGCAGCACTCCTCGATCTACTCCGTGGAACCGTCACTAATCACTAATGATCTGGCAAGCAAGTCGAAATCAATCCCGAGATAGTCAAGAGACTCCTTCTGGAATTAAACCCTAATTCAGCATCGGGCCCGGATGGACTTTACCCGTTATTCATCAAGATGGTAGCAAAATCCTGCCAATTATCGACCAATCTGCTTAACGTCGATATTGTGAAAGGTAATGGTGAGGATTCTCAAGCTTACACTTCTCCACCTCGAGAACCTAAACGTCATCTCATGTGCGCTGCATGGTTTTCGGTGGGCACGCTCATGTTCTTCGAATATGTTTGTGGCTCGTGAAAATGGGCGAAATCATTAGACGCTGGGAAACGTCTGAATGTTGTTTTTGTCGACTTCAGCAAGGCCTTTGACAAGGTTCTTCATGAAATGCTCCTTTATAAACTACGAGGAGTCAGTGTTTCTGGAAACGTTCACTCTTGGATCGCTGAGTTTTTGGATGACCGGACAATGCGAATCAACGTGAACGAGACTTACTCCACTCTCCTATACCCATGACTAGCGGTGTCTCGCAGGGTTTAGTCCTTGGCCCAGAACTTTTCAAGATCTTCAATGGCCCCCCGTCGGAACTTCAGTCGGATTGCTTGATTTACGCTGACGACTTGAAGTTTTGGATGGAGGTATCCTGTCTTGACCATGCGGACAGATTACAGGCTACACTTGATCCATTACATGAGTGGTCAGTCAGGTGGCGATTGCCCACAAGTCGCGATTAGAGCTCGGTCCTCCCCATTGGTGCTCCTGAGCCTTTCGGGACGTACCACATTGATGGTGTGTTGCTCATAACCTCAATCCTCGAAAAAGATCTCGGCATATTGGTGTGATCTACGGACTACGCAGAACACGTTACGAAGGGTTGCTGTTGCCAACAGGATGTCCCATGCCATACGAAGAGCCTTCTCGCGTTTGACTTCGGATATCCTCAAACTTGTTTACTTCCCATGCGCGCCCCATTCTCGAACACAGATTACCTGCCGTCTTCCCTCTCACCAAATTCGAATGTGACCTCATTGAGAAGGTCCAACGGCAGGGATCGAAGTACATCTTGGAGTTACGGGATTTACCTTTTCCCCCGAGACTTCAGCGGATAAACTTGTTCACCCTGGATTATCGCTGACGTCGCGGTGACTTGATTTCACCATGCGCATCCTGAGAGGAGAGATGGGGATGAAGCTACAGGTGTGCTTCCAATTCAATAAAACAGTTCAACTCGAGGCCACAATTGGAAACTATTTAAACCCAGAAAGTTCCGGGTTCGTCCTGCTCTCGCTCTATCAACTCGCATAGTCAACGATTGGAACGAAGCACATGGTCGATGCCTAGACTGAGGAATGTTTCAAGCGAATGTTAGATTCTTATCTTTTGAGTACGACCGGCGCTTTCAGCTTCCAGTGTAGCTGTCATGGTCCCATGTGGAACTCCGCTTAGCAATGAATCGCGGCCTCCACACAATGATCGCGAAACGATGGAGTTGACAAAGGATTTCTCCTTCTGTTCTCTGCAATCCTATGATCCTATGAATACATTGCTGATCAAATACATCAAGTTTTTCGGCCTTCTCTTGCAGACGGGCGCCTACCACCTGACTGGAAAGTAGGGCTTGTAATTCTTAAGGACATGGAACGGATCATCAAGCGCGCCCTCCAAATTCTCTGTGAAAGTCTGTGCGCCATCTCTCCCGCTCAATACGGATTCCGCAGCGCTCGCTCCTGCATATCTAACCTGCTCGTTGCCAGAGAAGCGCATGGGTCAAAGCGGTAGACGACCGGAGGCACCCAAATGTTATCAACATTGACTTCAGCAAGGCCGTTGACAAAGTCCCACACTAATGAATTCTGCTCAAACTCCAGTGAATTGACGTCACCGGAAACGTCCTTGCATAGGTTGCGGACTTCTTGAAAAATCGGACTCTTCAAGTGGAGGTGAACCAAACGCTGTCTGGCTCTGTGTATATGACTAGCGGAGTCCCACAAGGCTCTGTCCTTGCGCCGGAACTTTTCCAGTTCTACATTAATGACCTCACTGCAGCTCTTCAAGCCGACTGCTTAGTCTACGCTGATGATCTCAAGCTATGGTCAGAAGTAGGTAGTCGATGACGCGGACAGACTCCAAACGGCGCTGGACTAGCTGCACGATTGGTCCGTCAAGTGGCAACTACCCGTTAACTACGACAAATGTGCTGTTCTTCCGATTGGTAACCCGGATTCATTCGGTGTATGCCACATTGGTGGATATCCTCTCAAGAATGTTCTGCACGAGAAGGATCTGAGGCTTATCGTGTCGTCTGACCTTAAAACTTCCCAAGACACCCTGTGAAAGGTCGCGGCCGCAAACAGCATGCCGGGTGCTCTACGGAGGTCGGTCCCCGTATTACTTCGGCATTTTTCAGAACTCTGTTCACATCACATATCCGCCCTATATTGGAGTATGGGCTTCCAGCTACCTATCCTCTCTTAAAATCTGAATGCGATTTGCTAGAGAGTTCAGAGGCATGGCTCGGAATCCGTCATAGAGCTTCGTGGTCTTGCTTACCCTCTTCGACTCAGAAAACTGAACGTATTCCCAATGGATTATCCTCGGCGCCGTGGCGATCTTATCTACACCAGACGGATCCTAAGAGGAGAACTTGGGAGGGAGGTACAAAAGCACTTTCGGCACAACGTAGACGGCTCGACACGGAGCCACAAGTGGACGGTGTACACGAGCCGAATACTTCACGTCCGTCCAGAGGCTGCCCTATCAATTCGTGTAGTGAATGATTGAAACAGCCTACCGGAGATCATTTCTGATGCACCGACAGAGGAAGGTTTCAAACGGCTTGTAGCGACCTGGAGATTCCCCCGCATGACTGTGTAAACTATTCTAAAATATTCAAATTATAGCTTTCTTATGTATTAGGGAACCATTCGGTTTGCCTGTTGGAACGTTGTTCCCGTTTGTTGGAAACACGAAACCGATCTCGGCCTTTGGCGCGCGGCTCGAG
>CALYDF020008284.1:0-11743 GCA_944474145.2 Dicrocoelium dendriticum | reverse complement strand
TCGAGCCCTACCAAGCATCCGATGGAATGCGCGCTGCTGATGATTCCCAGAAGGATAAAACGCGCGTACAGTGCTTTTCCGGGCGTGTGGCGGCTGTCTGAGTGAGCCTAGATGTGACGAATTTCTACCTTTACCATTCAACTTCCCCTACTATTCTTCTGTAATCTGTACGCAGAACAAACTGCTTATAATGCCATAAGTTAATTGGCGGCTTAAGTTTGATAAGCTCGTCGCTTGGTGTAGGGGCTACCCTGTCCTCTGCACGGCAGTAACACGTAAGTCAGTGGATAGTGAGCGGCGCTACATCACAGCTATTAACTTATGCAGGATGGTCGTTGCCGTCCCCCGTAGCTCAGTGCTCTCAACCACAGACTGGCACCAGTCGAGTTGCGGGTTCGAGCCCTACCAAGCGTCCGATAGAATGCGCACTGCTGATAATTTACTGATTCGCTTTCATGCTAAATTTTGGAGAACAACGACGTTAACTGACTGATGATAACTGCGTGCCATATTGGAAAGCTTCTGAGGAAGTCCGCTGAGATAGCAGTCTTGATTTGTTTTAAATGCCGAATCGCAAGACAAGCTTCCGCTTCACAGGATTTATCAAGTGTAACGACCCGTGTCAGGCAGCTGGGTTCGCAGGGCATACCAGTGGATGGTGAGAGCTAGTTGAACTATGAATATGTTCGTTCCATCGATTCAAGCGTCTCTTTAGGTTGGCAATCGTAGAACCGTCAGCTTCGCAGATAGTCTCACTGACACCAGGCTTCCTGTGGCCGTTGGATCGAATGGACTGGAAGAGCTTGCGTGTATTGCCAGAGTAGCGGCCTCCATTTCCAAAGCACGCTGAGACTACCAGGCTTCGCAATCACTGCATAGGCTTTGTTTGAGCTGCCGACTGACAGAATGGCGCACTTTATTTGGAGTAAACTCTGTTGGTATAATTCTGCGGCGGTCAAATTGATCCAGGGAGCGCGTGGAGATCCATGGCTTCATAGGGTGCTGAGTAAGACAGCAGATTAACTACCCGAAAGTGATCATCGTCCTCTGCATGAACGTCCAGTGTTCATCAATGTCTTGCGGTGGGTCTCAGCTGTGTGTATCGATCGGGGAACATTGATAACTCAGCTGGACCGAAGGGGCAACTAGTTTATTTTTCTCCACCTTGCCGTGCTTTTTCGGAGACTCTCCGAAACTCATGCAGATGTTCGCACAAATAAAAGCATGGTCTGAGTCGCGAAATGTGCACTAGATAGATCTACAATCCTTCACACTAATCCGCCATCTGTAACTGATTGTGATCTGGTAAATCTGAGACCAAGACTATGTCGCAGAAGGTGGGTGCCAGGTAGCGGAACGTTTCCTCGAGTTCCTGAAGCTGGTGATCGAGGGAAGCGGACAATGTTCTTCACATAGTGTAAGAAGTCTCTCTCCATTATCTGCGCGGCTTTCATCGTGCGCATGGTGACTACCGAGGTGACTTTCACATGATAGTAAACGACTGACCCGTGTGTGTAGATCCTCAGTAAGTACAACAATATCGGATTTGTAAGCTCTGCTCAAGAGCTGGGGAAGCTGTCGATAAAATCGTCCTTGCCTGATTCGGAACTGCAGTTAGTTGGAGCGTACGCTTAGATCACAAAAAGTTGCATCTCTCCTCACGACATCTTTCCATCTTGCATGATTCCCGAATCCGAACTGCACACCGTCGGCTATTGACCGTGAACCGGCCCAGCAGTGCGGCCTCGGTTTTGCTACTTGGTGATACACCAGTGCCAGTCAAGTCTGTCGCGGCTGTTTCTTTGTCACCAGATAGGTGTGGTTGAAATATGGCTCCGTAGTCGGTGATAGATCTCGACTCAAGCACGGTACTTTGATCTGGCAATGGACTCTCGAAAAGACACCAAACATTGATAGCGAGAGATTCCAAGGTGCGCACGAAATCAGCTACTTGCCAGATCTACATGAGTATACGTACATTAAAACATGCCAAACGGAACGAAGATCGATGCCGATGGAGGGCCACTGGGCAAGCTCTGTGGGCATCGACGAAACCATCGGGAGTAGAATCACGGAAACAGGAATCGGCCCGTAACGTATAACGGTGCTTGGTAACAAATGAACGGGTGGCGTGTGAAGACGTATGAGCAGCGGAAGCGAAAGTAGTTGAGCGCGGTATAACCAAATAACGATCGATGGGCTTCATGCTCCCTGGTTACCCAAGCCGAAGTAGGGAGTTGTCTTAGGGAGATCACAACGAGTCTTTGGTTACATAGCCTACTCCTAAGGTAGCGGTGCCAATTCAGGCAGTCGCGCCTATTACCAGCCGTTGACCGATTAGTCAATTCATACGCCTTTCGTTTTAACGGTGAGCAAACAAGGGTCCAATCAGCGCACTCGCTGTACACGTTTCCACTGGGGTGTACCAAGAGGCAGTGACTTTATTTAGTGGTGAGTCACATCTGCCACGTCACAGCGTTGTTAAACAGACATGGCTTTGTACAGAGAGAACGCTTGCCTGGCTAAAACCCGCCACGTCCTGAAACTCTGCCGCCGAACTTGCTGGAACGGGAGGCATCAGCAGTACGCCGGTACGCAGTACCGAGGCTTCGCTGCCGCGTAACCGCCACCGGTCGCACGTGGGCTAAGGATACTGCGAGGGTCGCCCTGCCCCTACGCAGGCTCGAACCCGCGCCACCAGATTACAAGACAAACTCATAACCCTTAGACTACGGGCCGGCTACTTGCTGGAGTTTAGTAAACCCGAGGCACCCAGCTGGAACCAAGAGGAGATAGTTGGGTAAGCCAGCTACAAAAAGCGAAACTTAGTCATCAATGAAAACTATGAAGCAGCACATTTACTCCACTCGCGTCCGCAAATGATACACATTCCCACTTCATTGTTTGTTGATCTGAATTTGGCTAACATCGAAAAACGAGATTCGTTGTCTTATGTTGGAGTTCATCCTGGCTGCGTGGAAGCTCCACTAACTCATCTTCAAATAGCAGCATCCGGACATTTTTTCAGTGTTTCTGGTATCCGTCTTTTAATCCAAAGGTCACTAATTTGAGTCCGCTTAGATGCGGGCGACCTCACAATATTCCTGGCCCACCCGCTACTCAGGGTCCTTGCCTGGCAACAAAGCGTTGGTATGACGTACCTGCGTAGACACAGTATACTGTACTCACTATGCAAATGGAGGGAGCGAAATTTGGGGCATAATAGTCCCCCATTTGTCTCCGTATTTCGGTGTTTTACCATGCTTCTTTGGGTCTCACGCCTAACTTTGGCCATTCTGTTCAGTCGTTCGCGATTCTCTGGGTTCCTGGCTTCACTCGACTCTATTTTACCTCCACATTTGTATTGTACATTCTGCTGTTTTTCGTTGCCCATGACTATTCCAACCACGCTCTTCTGTGCTGCAAATGAAAATCTAAACATAGTTCTCGCTTGTACAATAATGTGTCCCAGATTGACCGGTGACCGCAGTAACTAAATGTCTACCTTTTATTCTGGAGCACACCGATTGCGGTTGACCTCGCAGTATATTCAGCGGACGCTCAACCGGTGGTGGTCGCGTAGCAGCGAAGCATCGATAAGGTGCGCCGGCGTACTACTGATGGCTTTTTTCACTAAGGGTCAGATCGCAATGTAAAGTTATTATATTCATTTGTTGAGGTGATATGTAGAATAGAATTGCCTCATGGTTCGAAGCGGAGCAATGCACCTGGGCTTGACGCTCCCTTCCATCACCGGTGCAACCTCTTCTCTTACCAGCTTCTTATCTTGTCTGCTAATGAACTAAGTGCAATTCACTGCAAACATTTCCGGTGTTACTCGGTGTTAACTTTGACTGAATACTCTTCCAAGGTCATCGAAAGACGAACCCGCTCTATTGTAACTATCTCAAGTTTCCAGTCGATGTTACCAGCATCTGATTTGTCAATCTTCTATGATAACGAAGACATGTGGATTCAATGCAACTATCTTACAGTCCACAATAATTTTTGCTTTTACCTATGTTATCCTGTCGAGATAATGCACCTACGACCAAGCAGATTTTCATCACAGATGCTGTATCGACTTTGACGGATGAAAGAACTGGTTTACAAATACATTACGGTTACTCACGCTAAAATACTAACTTAGGTAACAAAGATTGTACACTTTATACATCAAAGTAGTTCTAGGCAGCCATAATTGATCTGATCTCTGGAGGCGTTTGAGACATTTCTGTGGTAAAGCCGTCTCCGGGTAGAGTGATGCGTTGGATTTGAACAAACTTGTTGCTGATTTTAGATCCGAATCATCAAGCGCATCTCCATTGCCCCCCATCGTCAGTTCAAGTTCATCTGCGCCTTTCGATCAAAATGATGTTCACAAGGAACTCAAAAGTCTAACTTCAGACAAAGACAATGCATCCTGCTGTTTCACTACTAGTTTCAAAGACTTGTGCTGATTCTCTTCACAACTCTCCTTAGCAGCTTGCATCCCACTGCGATTAGTGTCGGATTGCATAGGTAGTCGTAGCTCTGAGGACCAGCTCTGTCCTCTGCACCTTCATAACCTGCGACACAGCGGTTACCGAGCCGCGCTAGATTGCAATTCATAGGCATACTTTGCAATCTCTCCCACTCTGACTGTAAAGGACAATCTCACGCCTAGATCATCCACCGTCAAGTATCTCTGTGTACTTTGTCCCACAACCTCTCTTTGTCTAAGTACCTTTATGAGACATTACACAATGGCAACTTAGCTTTTTATGCTCTCAAACTTAGAATGTTTTCATTGTCCCTTAGCTTAATATCTAAGTTTGTGACGATGCGTTGTTACCCTCTGTCATCTTCCCTGGGTTGATTCCGAAGGATTACACTAGTGCAGCAGTTTATCTAGATACTCTCCGGCTTATTTGTTCATTTCTGGACATCTTGGTGCATACAGTAATTTCTCCTCCGGTGCCCTAAATGACTGATTTTCTCCACTCTGCAATTCCCTTTCAAAGTTATCTTTCTTCAACACGTTCAAAATTTAACGTTTTATTTTCTCACACCTCGTCGGATCGTAGAACCATCTTGCCTTTCCTGTCCCACCTGCTTGTCGACCCAGCGGCATACTGCGCGATCGGTTGTCAGGTTGCCCATTTCACGTTGCTCCTCTCCATGGACACAGTTAGTTTTAGATGTTTGTGAGTAGGGTAACATTCGTAGAAAGTAGAAGTCTACCAACTTTACCCTACTTACAAACATCTACAATTAATCTACCATCGCCCTTTGGACATTAGAAGGACAGATACTTCGGCCCATGGGGAAGTGACGGGTGAGTGAGCCAATCTGCAACACCAGAACAGATACTGTGAGCTCATTGGCAATACGTCGCGCACCAAGCAGAAGTCAGGTAGTAAAACTTGCGCACCTAATCGTCAGCCCTCGGTAGCTCAGTGGTAGAGCAGCGGACCGGAAATTCGTTGGGCCGGGGTTCGACTCCCCGTCGAGGCACATTATTGTGTGTGAGTTTTAATCGTGACTTCTACTTTCCACGAACAGATAGTTTTATACACTACCTTCTCAGCGATGGTATAAATGTTGAAAATAAACCCTTTTGGGTGTACTAAGCTTATTTCGGCTGGATTTGAATCCTACACTCGGTTTTATTCTGATGTGCACTCTGCAAATAACGGGGTTGCAAGTGAAACATGACGCGTAGTGGTTGACTGATAAAAGCTCGATCATTCGACTACTGAGGTTCGACAGCAGCGATTAACACCATGATTAGGAATCCACATCTGATGAATTTTAATTTCTCTTTCCATTCACTTTTGTGTAGTGCTCGGCCAAAACACTGCTGAACCTCAGTGAAACTTTCTGGTTCGCCCAGAAAGCTGTCCTCTACCCTACCTCTCCTCTTTACGATTCGGAACGCAAAGAAGTGAGTTGTTTGTTGTTTTCTTTGCTCCTCTAAATCTTATTCCTCACTAATCCGCACAGCGCGGTCGTTTGCTTTTCCATCTACACCTTCTATCGTTGTCCCTTTGTATATTCTCAATTATGCCGCGGTCCTTCACTTCGCCCTTCCGTTCATCTACTAGTACTTGGCTGTCACATGCTACAATTTGTCAGAGTACATTAGTACTGAGTATGACGAGTATCGGATCAAATGCACCATGCAATCAACCAGGAGTTGAACGTCTGCACCCTACGATTACGGTGTCTAAAACACTGGGTATAGTGCGGAAACGTAATGGTTGTCAGGACCGCTTATTGCAACTTTTTCTGTCTTTACCTGTGTAATACTTTAACATCACAGACAACTGATCACCATGCACGTCACATATCTGCCCTCTGGTCTCAAGACCGTAAATGTGCCACCAGTACTGCCAGGGGCATGCCTTGTAATTTTTCCACTTCATCACGAAACAAGTTGTTCCAATCAGACTGGTGTACAGCACCCATTCGAGCGTTAAGTCAATCTGCTTCCCCACTAGGCACTCCTCTACAAACAGTCAGTACGTCCTGTTGCCAACACGCTTGTGTATCACATCTACTAAATTAAGCTCAATGCGTTCAGTTTAATTTAAAAAAGGCAGCAGTAGGGCGGCACACTGTGTTGAAGCTTCGCTACCACGCGATTGCCAACAGTCGCGTAAAAGCTTGTTGTACCGCGAGGTCGCCTTCACCTCTGCGGATTCGAATTGATGGCCTCCAATGGAGCCATCTGGTCTCCTTGTTGACGAGACTACAAGATAAGACAGTCGATTAGGGGTTTCTTTCCCAGACATAAATTGTACTGCTACATGGGCTCGGTTAAAGCGGTCAAGAATTTCATCCTGGTTAACATTTTTATCTTCCCCAACCAGTATTTCATCCATGTGTAGATAGTAGCAACCATCAGTGTTTATCTTCGCCAGCATTTTAGTTTTTTCCAACTTTGCCGCGAAGCTCTCTGTCAACAACGGACGGGGAAGAGATTCCATCGTCACACATTTCAGGTGCAGCTCAACTCTAGGCGTTTTAGCTGACGCTTAGATGCACACATTTTTCCTTTGACCTAGTTCTCTATTCGCAGATGTACTCGATTGTCATCGAGTTGTTAAAAACGGGACAACTTGATAGGAGAGCATAACTTTCTCATTAATTTTGGCATATTTGATGCTTTCAACGGACTGGAAGCTGTTGTGAGCTGTTGTTACACCGGTCCAAGATTTTCTGCTAGCCACTGAGCAATTGTGTGGTACGGTTAGTTGATCATCGAATAAATAAGACGGGTGGGATGTTGCGTTTCTGAATTTTTGGTAGCCCCCTTAGGCCTTGAACAGTTTATGCCACTCGGTTTTTGACTTCCATAGAGAGCATCTGAAATGTACCCCTTAGTCTGTGATTCTCGCATGGTTTTGTGATTTGTCTCAACTTGTTCCGTTCGGTCTATTTCCCCTGTGTTTTTAATAAAACTTCATCTCATCGCTCAATATTGCTGTCACTTTAACTATATAGTCTTTTTGTCCGGTAGCACAATTCCAGTACCGTTGTCCGGTCTGCTTATTCTGATCCCCTCGTTATGCTTTAGATTCTTCAGCTCATCCAGCCGCTTTTGTGTTGGTGGGTCCTGATTACGGACGTGGTTTTTACGATACTGGTAGCGGCTACTCATCAAAAAGCACTTGAAACATTCCAGATCCGTATTCGACGTGCGCCTAATCCTTTCCTCTGGTCATATATGGTCTCAAATTGTACCTGATCATCGTTCTGATTGTCGCTGCATCTAGGAACGCACGGTGGCGTACTGCTATACACGTGCTTCCATATGCGGAAGACTGGCAAGCACCTGCCAAGGCACCGATGACCTGTGCGAGCAGCTTCGTTGCGCGATCCACCTGAGACGTGATTCCTTATTCGTGGGTGTCCCGGTCCGCAATGTCGCTATTTGGCTGCTTACCGCATGTCCGAAACCACATGAGTCGTTCCCGTTTCTTGCTTATGGGCAATTTTAGCTTCCCTCGAATACTTTAGCTAGAGGTTCAGCTTGACCCAGTGAAGCCACCTTGATTCGACAAGGAGTATATTCATCTGGATGGTCGACGACGCTTAGTGCCGATCAAATTCCTCTGCCGACGATTACGAGGCCTGCAAGAGGCGGCAGAATTTATTCGAATGCTCAGAAGCGTTAGCTTCTTGAAGATCATCCCGAAATCGTAGTGTTCACCATCTCCAGGAGAATTTTTGTTTGCATGACTTACAGGTGACGTAGCAGTGTTAGTGGGCTCATATGGACAGCACCTAACCTCCAGCGCTCTGCTTGAGTCCGAATTCGCAGCATACTTCACTTCGCTATTTGCAAATTGCCATGCGTCTGTACCGAGTTCGACCTACACATCCCCAACCGAACTCGATATCCTGTATTGTGGTGTGGAAGAAATATGCAAGCTATTCGCCGCTCTTGACGCCACGAAGTATACCGTTCCTGACGAGCTCCATCCGCTGATACTCAAGTCCTTATCGCTCATCATATCGCCCTGCATGACTGGTCTGTACCATCGGTCGTTGTCCGAAGGTGCATGGCCGAGGGATTATTAATGCTTGGGAGGAAGCCGATTCCGAAAGGCGGTGCCCCATGCAAGGTGAACAGTCACCGGTCGTTTTGTGTGACCTCCGTATTGGCCAAAGTGTTCGAACAGATGGTGAAGATGGGTCTAATGCAGCGGCGTGAATCGATAATCTTAACGCCAGCATATCACGGTTACACTGTAGCTCACTCAGGCATCACCAAACATCTACTGGTGATGCATGAATTGCTGCAGGCAGTGAACCAAGGTATGTCAGTCAACCTTATCCACATTGACTTCCGTAACCCGTTTGATAATGTGGACAATGAATTCCTCTTACACCGGCTGAAAATGCGCGATGTTGGTGACTCACTGCCCCGGTGAATCAGCCACTTCCTTATTTGGCGAGATTGGAGTGTAAAGCTGAATAATTATCTATCCGATTGGCAACATTCCACCGGTGTCCTACCACAAGGCACAGTACTGGCTCCCTTTTTTGTTACTGATCTACATCGATGGAGTGCCCCAGCTTCTTCCGTCGCACTGTTTCTGGTTTGCAAATAACCGAAAGATTTGGAAGACAATTGATATTCCCGATGACTGCGACATCATGATCTAGATCGCCTGTCAATGTCATCTGCAGTTATCGGTCTGCCGGTCAACCCAGTCAAAGGTGTTGCTAGACGTCTGTACCTTTTGACTGACCTAACGCTCCACCATACAATGAACCTTTCTTCTAACAATTTCTTCCTGCTCTGGCCCTCGCAGAGGATAATCAACGGCGCCCTATCTGCTGCATCGAGCAGGGTGGATAGGGTTATGGCCTTCTCGTCTTCTTATCCTCCTTCTTGCGCTTTTTCCCCATTATCGTCCCGCCCCAACTTTACTTTTATCCCTCCCCCATTTTCAATCCCTAATTCTTGGCCCTCCCACAGCTTGCTTCAATTGTCGTTTCTTCTAGTTTTAACTCACACACAGTCGCAGGGCGTCACTCCATTCCAGTCGACAAGTCCATGTTCAACCAAGCGGGCAACGTCAGTTCATCCGTTTCCCTTTGGAATCCTCGCGTCTCGCTAAGACTGGCATGCCTCAACGTGCACACTTTGCTGCAGATTGGCCAACATGCAGCACTTGCCCGCACACTAGAGACTCTATCGATCGAGATTTGCTGTTTATCAGAAACGCGGCTGCAAGATTCGAGCTCCGCGGTTACCCTGCTATCCCGCACATGCGACACTGACGGCACATTCTCATTGCGCCTATCTGGCGATGATGCAGCTTCAAATGCCGGTCAAGCTGGCGTCGGCATTGTTTTGAGTCCCCGGGCTGAAGCTGCCCTGATTGATTGGATCCCAGTCAACAGTCTGATGTGTGCCGTTAAATTAGCTGATTCGTTCCATGCTACGAAATCGCGTAGGAACAAGCGGTGTCTGTTTGTCATTGCGGCCTACACTACAAACTGTAGCACTGATTTGGTGAAAGATGATTTCTATCAACAACTTTACGATCTCCTTCATTACAGAAGAAGCACGGATACTGCGGTGTTGACTGTCGATCTAAACGCCCAAGTCGGAAAATTGTCCTCTGATGAGCTTCATGGTGTAGGCTCCCGTGAGCGATTGCTACAGCTGTGTGAAGATGCTCGTCTCTTTCTCGCGAGCACAAACTTTCGGCACAACACCTGCAGAGACGTGACTTGGCGCCCACTAACCTCGGGCCAGTCTTGGACGCAAATCGATCATATCGCGATCAATTACTGCTGGAGAGCCTGTGTCCAAAACTGTCGCTCGATTTGGAGCACAAGCGTGGACTCTGACCACGCACTTGTGTGCGCCGACCTCCGGATGCGTTTCGGTGGACGTCCGCAACGTCGATGTGAACGGATTGACACCAGCCAGTTAGCGAAGCTAGGTGTTTTGTATGTGTATTAAAGTGCGCTGACATCCGGGCTGAGTAAACGCCCACTGAACACCATCAAAGATCACTAATCGCATATTCGTCAAACGTTACTATCAGCAGGCATGTCTTCATGTGGCAACTCAAATTGCCAACCTGGACATTGTGTCTATAAAAAGTCTCTTGAACTTATTATTGCTCGCCGACATATTCCGGTTGTAAGCGAATACAAAGAGGCTCGCAAAATCCTCAGGGAAAAACTAGGTACTAGCCTTAAGTAAGGCCGCGAAGCCTGGTGGTCTCTTCATGCCTCGGCGATGGAAATAGCCGCTACCGTTGGTAACCATCGTAAATTATTCCATCTAATACGGGAAACAGACAGCAGGTGACCTGGTGTTAGCTAGACCATACGCGACGAGAGTGTGCAGCCGATTCACAGCCTGTCAAAAAGCTTGGAGCGTTGGGCCGAACACAAGGCAATTTTATCAACCTGAGTTATCGCTTTCTTTTTCGGGCATTGAGCGCCCTTCTCCCTGGGTCGTCACCTTAGATCCTCCCTCAGGCGCAGAAGTCGAGCGTGAGATCAGGCTGTTGAAATTACATAAGGCCGCAGGGGCAGATAGAATGCCCCCAACCCTCTTCAAATTTGGCGACCTGCTCTAGTAGATGATTTGCACGCGTTGCTAGTGAAACTTTGGGAGCAAGAGACTGTCCCGACAGACTGGAACCGCTCCGTCATTGTCCCAATTTTCAAGGGAAACTCCCGTTTGGAATGCGGCAATCATAGAGGGATCAGTCTGATTTCGATTGCCTCTAAATTGCTTGCCTCTGTCATTCTCCACAGACTGACTGGCACTCGTGAAAGCCAGATTCGTGAAGAGCAAGCCGGATTTCGTCGAGGTCGGGGCTGCATCGACCACATCTTCACCTTGCGTCAATTGTTGGAGCACCGCCATGTTTATTGGCGACCCACCGTTGTCGTGTTTCTTGACATAAAAGGTGCCTTCGACTCAGTCGATCGATGTGCCCTTTGGGACTGTCTGCTGAGGAAAGGTGTGCCTGATAAATATGTAAACATTATCAAAGCGCTGTACGCGCATAGTTCGGGCAGAGTGAGGGTTTATGGCAAACTGTCGCCACCCTTCAGTATCACCAGCGGTGTGAGACAAGGTTGCCCGCTGTCACCTTTCCTCTTCAACTTCGCTATTGATGAAGTCATGGAAACAGCGTTCGCTGGACACGACCTAGAAGGTGTGGAGCTACTTCCTGGTGAGCGACTTCTTGACTTGGAGTATGCGGACGATATTGCC
>CALYDF020008283.1:0-11750 GCA_944474145.2 Dicrocoelium dendriticum | reverse complement strand
ACCAGCATCATGCTGAAATACTTGGAAAAGCTTATAAGGAACAGGATCTGTTAGCACTTGACTGAGCACAATCTAATTAGAGCGGAACAGCATGGCTTTCTCAAAAAGAAGTCTTATCTTACCAATTTATTGTGCTTCTTAGACGAGATTACCCGTTGTCTTGATGGTGGGATATCGGTAGAGGTGTGCTATTTGGACTTCGGTAAAGCCTTTGACTCCGTGAATCATCGGTTTTTAATTGAGAAGCTGACATGGTTTGGATTGCATCCTCAACTATTACTATGGTTCTCTGGATTCTTACGTGGAAGGACATTCAGAGTCAGTGTTGAGGAAGCGAGTTCTAGTGTTGGCCATGCCTACAACGGTGTCCCCCAGTGTTCGGTTCTGCGTCCATTGCTGTTTTATGTTTATAAATGACCTGGCTCCTCTTCTTGAGGATCCCTGCTACATCTTCGCAGATGACTTGAAGCTAGTCAATAGGGGAAACCGAGCGACATTGGCGAAGGACATTGTCATTGTGGTAAATTGGTCAAGCCAATGGGACCTACCTCTAAATGCCAACCAATGTCAACTATTGACTAGTAGTAGTAACGGGATTGCAGTTCAGTCTCCTGTGGGATCTCTATCATTGCGGTGTACTGATGAAGCCCGTGATCTAGGTGTCATCGTAGCGAACAATTTTAAGCCTTCGGCACAGTGTCGCCATGCTGCCAATAAAGCACGACACGAGTTATTTCGTCTTAGGAGGGCGCTGAGTAACACTCAAGCAGAAGTATTCTTGCCCTTATATAAAGCAGTGGTCAGGCCACATCTGGAGTATTGTGTTCAGGCCTGGTCACCGTACCTCCGGAGTGACATCATTTGTATAGAAAAGATTCAGAAACTTGTGACCAGGATGATTGAACGTCAACGAGGGAAGTCTTACGAAGATCGTCTAAGTAGCTTAGGATTATTTTCCTTGGAACGGCGTAGGTTGAGAGGGGATTTGGTAGAGACGTTTAAGATCATTAAGGGACTTAGTGGTATTAGTTCCACCCATCTGTTTGGGTTGGCTACGTCAGACCATCTGCGCGGGCATCGCCTGAAGCTCAAACACCACAGAGCTCGTTTGGACATCAGGGCAACGTCTTTTACGAACCGAGTAGTTAACTTCTGGAACAAACTTCCTTCTGCTTTAGTGGAGCCTGAGACCGTAGAAGCCTTTAAAAAGGGCTTAGACAATTGTTGGTCCATCCTTTTTCCAGAGATATTGTAGTTGTACTGGAATATCTTGTGTATTTTGATGCTGGCTTATGCAAATGCAGAGATTGCTCTTGTTCTTGCTTCATTCCATTGCAGAAGCAAGAACAGACAATCCGACGTCGAAGTGCCGGGGGCCGCTTCCATTACCGGCACAAGACCTGGACGCTCGTTAGGCGGAAACCTCTGTCGTCCATCTGACCTTACCTGACCTGAAGCAACACAATTTTCTGTTCCTGCTATCAAACAGCCCCCGTTTGTATTTTTAGTGAGTTCGTTTCTTTTTCTCCATTATATACCTGTATCCATTTGTTTCTAGCGTAATCTTATTACTTTTATCGTGTTTTTGTTAATCCTTCATTTTTCGATTCACATTTCTAGACTGGCATCTGAGTCGTTTCGCAACGTGAACATGCTTACTTTGGCTGTTCCAAGTTTCATGGAACAGCCCAGAGGTTTGGTTTACGATATTCGAGATCGAACTGGAAAATAAGGGCATTACGGCGGACAGCCCGAGGTACAGTCACCTTGTCCCACGCCTTCCTTCGTCGGTAGTGACGCTGATTGATGACATTCTACTCTGTCCATCGGATGAGGCAAAGTATGAACCGATGAACCAAGGGATTTTAAGAGAGTTACGGTCCAGCGCACGAGTTCGATTAGATCAGCTCAATGGTCTCAAGCTTGGAGATCGCAAGCCGTCGGCGTTGCTCCGCGAAGTTTAGCGCATCGCTGGTTCCTTATTCTTGAGCGAAGGAGGGATAAAGGAGCTGTGGTTTGCGCGTCTGCCAGAGCCATTGCGGTAATGCTGTCCACGTTTCTTGATACGTCCCTGAGAGAATTAGCTACTGTAAGACTAATCTATACTAGTCTGAGAGTCTTCTCGCTCTGGTGGGGATACCAAAGAATCAGAAGAACGGACACAACGGATTGTATTCGAGAAAGGCTACAATCGAACGAAAAACGGATGAAGCGACGAGAGCGTACATCAGTGTCGGAACTCACCGTGGCACAAGTGGTGAGCCGGATGTAGGTAAGAATGGCCGTAGAGTCGGCATTAAAACGAAAACCAATATTGTACGACTGAGTAACAAAAGTGTAAATAAGATAACAAATATCTTTTGGGTTGCTACAGAGCTACCCTCCTAGAAGGCTGAACGAAGAGTCCGAAATCAAAAGTGGTCGTGGATCGAAGTTCGCAAAAGGTATTCGTATGCAAAGGAGTGTCTGTTCGCGTTCGGAAATAAATGTAGCCGACAATTGGGATCTGCCGTGCCGTCCGGTCTTTATTATTTATTGATTGCGAGGCAGGGTGCATTTCGGCGAGCCGTTGGAGCGGGTTTGTCGGACTACAAAAAACTGGCTACTCCAGAAAAAGGCCGACAGGACCTCAACCTCTGCTGCCGCCAAACGGTGCGCTTGGGAGTGGTCTCTTCCCCGCCACACCTCGCCCCGTGCCAAAACGACCCATGTCCCACGGAGAAACGACTATCGTCCCACGAAGAAACGACCGTGGTCTCATGAAGAATTGACCATCGTCCCACGAAGAAACGACCGTGGTCCCACGAAGAAGCGACACTCGTCCCGCGGAGAAGCGACCAGCGTTCGCGTCAGGGTCCTCGAAAACATTCCTCGTGTGGGCCAGTCGATCGAAGGGGAGGGTTGGGACATGTAGAGACGAGAAAGTAGAAAAAGAACACGCGCAGAAAACGCTAGAAGGAACGAACGAATAATCTGCGTGTTTAAATTTTTTGTTTTTTTTTGAATATTTTTAGAAGAAAAATTTTCGTAGGTTTTAGATAAATAAATAAATATTTATTCTCGACTATGCGAGGCGCGCCAGTTGAGGCATAATCAGGTATGTGCAGCTGTACAGACATTTTAGGGGAACTGTAGTGACAGTAGAAAAATTGTTCATATGTCCATGCTTGGAACTGTGCGATGGTGAACATGCGAAAGAACGATTTGTTTGGACATAATCGCTCTGCCATATATCGCAGTCATACCTCGAGTAATAATAGATAAAGAATCCTGAGTGATCCATTGGAAGATAATTGAAGATCAAGCTATCCAGTATGATGATTCTAATTGAGCTGCCAGTGTGAAGTTATGGGCTGTGACTTTATTCGGTGGCGAGTCACATTCGCCACGCTGCAGTGTTGGTAAACGGACATTTGTGGCTTTTTATAGGGAGAACGCTTGCCAGGCGAAAACCCACCACGTCCTGAAACACTGCCGTCAATCCATTGAATGGCAAGTTGTAACTGGCTATGTTTCTTGTTGAACGTTCTTTTGCTCCGTTATTCGCAGTCAAGTTGCGTCCCATTTTTCTGCTGATTGATGCGCTACGCGAGCGGCCATTGCGTGCCTGGGTCCTCTCATGTTCCAGATCGGTAGCTCAGGAACTATGCATTCTTTCTGGATATGATGTGTTGATCATCTGCATACCCACGTGAAGTCTCGAAGAATATACGTTGAAATATGTTGAAGTCTTGGAGGACAGGATAGGTTCCGAAGAAAGAATCGCAGATCCCTCGGGGTATGTAGTGAAATTGATTAGAGATTGTGGTAACCACGGCCATTTGAGCGGTCAAAGCGGATTGAAGAGCTTAGAATGACCGATTGTTCAAGCTTTGTCTTGGCAGGAGAATGTGCCTTCCGTAGTCGGAAGTCCTCCAGTCAAGAGATATGTGGAATAGGTATTGCTAGATAAATTGGACTCAGTGGTTCATGCCGCGGAAGAATTGATTGATTTGTCCAGTTAGTAAGTTGTAAAAAAGTTGATAATTTTCCGCTCATGTCCAGGTAGAGGAACTGTGTGCCTTGTATTGTCGTCGAAACGGAGGACAATTCCTTGGGTGCGTGTCGCCGTACCTGTGACAGACTCGGGAGAAAAAGGAAACAAACAGAGACAGCCACACAGACGGAAGAAAGGAATGCATCTGGAATGCAGGCAATCAATTGCGGCGATGCCTGAACTATTGTACCACTATGCATGTAATTGTTATTTAAATATCGCATATACACGTATATCATAAGTGGCGAAATACGACGAGAATCGAGCGGAACACGGATCAGTAAAGAATGAAAGATTGAAGAGGAAGCAGGAGTGTTTGGGGAGGGGTCAGAAAGCAAAAGAGCGTTTAGCGGAGACTGGATAAGTCAGCAAGATGTAGCTAGGCAGTCAGATTAAAGTGGGGATAACAGTAGTGAATGTCGCGAGAAAGTAAATTTGCGGGACTACAGAGGCTATATAGAAAGCCCGTTAGCATATCAAACGAAGCTCTCAGGCTGAGGGACAGGGTGTGTTGTGACTGCACAGCCTAGAACACGTGCGTCTCTGATTTCTGGAAACAGTCAGAAAATAGGAGACTGGTCAGACCAGGCTAGAGTGGAGCCAGGCCGGAAGTGTTATCCGTCCAATGGATAAAGGAAGGCAGTCAGAGTGCGGAAATGAAAGAATGTATTCGTGAAGGAGACACTTAAGGGGAAGTGGAAGAGCCTACAAAAATCTCGAGGTGCTGCGAACGGACCTTTGGACCAGTCGGTGGTTCAAAAGTATGGGCTCAGTGTTCGGAAAGCAGGAGACCATGGAGATGAGATGAGGATATCGGCTCATGAAGAGTAAGCCGTACTATAAATGTCAGAAAGTTAACAGAGCGTCAGCAGGAGAGAAGTGTTAAAGATAAAAGCGGATATACTAGTGATGAATCATGAGCAGCAGTGCTCTGGAGGCGAGGGAGACAGAGCATTGCGCCTGCAGAGACTAGATCATTTAGAACTCAGAAGTTCGAGAGAGGTCAGAAGGCAGGAGGCCGGACAGACAGAACCAGATAAGTCAGGCTAGAGTGTTTGTTTTTCCAAAAGTTATTCCACCGAAAATAAAGCAAATATATACAACATCTACAAAGTTAAACGTATTTACACTGTGCATAGTCAAAGAAACCAACCGGCTTACGCACCTCCCGACCACTGCGATTGGTCGCGGGAGGTGGCGGGCTAGATTCGCCAGGTCTCGCGACAGCTGAAGCTTGTAGACCGTGATCGTGGTCTGGTTGAACTGCGCTAGCATGCGGGAAACTGGTGCGGTGAGTTGTGACGTCGCACGAAGCACTACTAAACGAAATAGGCGAGGTAGTTTCTTCCATAAAGGCGGGTTTTAGACGGTCCATGGTGACGACTTCGCGTCGACCACCGCGGTCACTTGTGTACGTCTTACTCGCACGGTGTAGCACTTCGAAAGGTCATACGTACGGCAACTGAAGAGGCTGTCGAACACCGTCTGCGCGAAGAAGGACATGTGAACACGTAGACAGCTTCTCGGGCACGTACACTGGTGTCTTCTGCGATCGAGGAGCGGGTGGACGTAGCTCACGCATCTGGTGAGTCAATCGGTCAGTGTAACTTCCGTAGTCAAAAGTGGAAGTACATGGGGCTGGTGCTACCAGCTGTCCGGGCAACCGCAGCGTGCAACCGTAGACTAGCTGCGCTGGTATGGCGTCGAAATCGGTTTTAACCGTGTTTCTTAAGCCTAGGAGAACGAGGGGAAGCCTTTCAGACCATGAAGGAGCTGCGTAGGCACGTAGCGCTGCCTTCAACTGACAATGGAAAAGCTCCACCATGCCGCTAGCGGCCGGATGATACGCTGTCGTCTGGACGTGACAACAGCCTAAAACCTCAAGCAACGTGGCAAATGTTGCCGAGATACGTGACCCTCGATCAGCGGTCACGATGGCGGGACAGCCGTATTGAGCTACCCAGCGCTCCAGAAAAGCGTTCGCTACCGTTTCCGAAGAGCATTTAGGTATGGGAATGGCTTCCGGCCACCTAGTGAATTGATCGACACAGGTCAGCAGATACACATAGGCTTTCGAAGGCGGCAGAGGACCCAAGAAGTCAACGTGCACGTGATGAAAACGTGCGTCTGGCATCGGAAACGTGCCTAATGGGCTTCACATGTGCTTGTGCACCTTCGCGCGTTGACACGGAAGGCAAGCAGCTGCCCAAGTACGAACGTCCCGATTAACATTGCGCCAAACGAATCGTGCGGTTACGAGTTTAACCGATGCACGAACGCCTGGATGAGACAAGCCGTGCAACGTGTCGAACACGGTCTGCCGAAACTCGCGTGGGACGACTGGGCGCGGCGTGTCCAGAGATAAATCGCAGAGTATAGTGCCGTCTGATGATGTCAGCGGAACGGGTCGTATGTCCAATGAGGGAGACCTGCGTAGTAGATCAACCTCAGGATCGTTGAGTTGTGCTGTGGCCATGGCTGCCAAGTCGATAGCAGTGCCGGCGTCAGCGGAGATAGCTTGGATGCGGGAAAGTGCATCGGCGACGGCGTTGTGCACACCTGAGACATGCCGTATATCGGTCGTAAACTGAGCGATATAGTCAAGGTGGCGCGACTCTCTAGGAGAGTATCGGTCGGTAGTCGAGCCGAGCACGTAAGTCAGGGGTTTGTGGTCGGTGAAGACGACAAAGGAGCGGCCTTCTAGGACGTGTCGAAAGTGACGTATCGCTAGATATACGGCAAGTAGTTCTCTACCGAACGTGCTGTAGCGAGATTCGGTAGGTTGTAGGCGTTTGGAGAAAAACGCTAAGGGCTGCCACGTGTCGGCTACTCGTTGCTGCAAAACAGCGTCGACTGCCACGTCCGAGGCGTCAGTACTGAGGGACAGTGGGGCGGCCGGATCGTGATGCGCTATAGAAGCTATGTTGGCGATAGCCTCTTTCAGCGACTTAAAAGCAGCGCGTGCTGCGGCAGGAAATTCGAATTTCTTGAGTTTCCCTCGGAGAAGGTCCGTGAGGGGTTGCATCAGCGAGGCGCAGTTGGGTATAAATCGTCGGTAAAAGTTGACAAGCCCATCAAAACGCCTGAGCTGTTTGAAAGAATGAGGCTCGATGATGGCTTGAATTTTATCCTGCAGTGGCACGACGCCTGCAGAGGAGATACGATGGCCGAGGAAGTTGACTGAATCGACACCAAACGAACACTTTTCTGCGTTGTCGTCACCCCTGTTGAGATAAAGATCAAAAAGTGTTCGCACGTGGCGTATATGCTCTTCTCGTGGAGAGCGTGCGATTAAAATGTCATCGAGATACGCGTAAACGAAGTCTAAACCGTGACAAACTTGGTTGATGTAACGCTGAAAAGTTTGCGCGGCATTCTTTAGACCAAAAGGAATGCGCAGAAACTCGAACAAACCAAATGGAACCGTCACGGCAGTTTTAGCGATGTCCGCTTCGGCTACCGGAATTTGGTTGTGTGCGCGTACTAAGTCGATTTTGCTGAAGATATTTTTACCCACCAGACTGGCGGTGAGACCCACTATGTGTGGGATCGGATAGCGATCAGGTGTGGTAATCGTATTCAAGGTTCGATAGTCGCCGCAAGGATGGCAGTCTCCCATGACCTTCTTCGGGACCATTTGCAGAGGCGACGCCCATGGGCTGTTGGACGGTCTGACGATACCGAGTTGAAGCATGCGGTCAAATTCGGCTCTTGCTGCCCGTAGTTTGTCAGGATCAAGCCGTCTTGGTCGTGCGCTAACTGGTTGACCGCGCGTAACTATGTGGTGAGCGACCTCTGTCGTGACTGGTGGAAGCTCTGCAGCCGGTCGAACCAGTCGCGGGTGTTCGGAGAGGAGGCTCAAGTAGTCGGACGGTGCGTCTGCGATCCGAAATACAGGGCTGATTATCGGGGCATCTGAAAGGACGCCATCAACACCTAGTTTCGTATGATCATCTAAAATTCTGTGGCGACCCGCGTCGACAAGCAATCCGAAATGGCGAAGAAAATCGATGCCGATAATTGCGAAAGGTACTGACGCAACCGTGAAAACCCATTGAAAGTCTCTGCGGAGATTTAAATCTAGGTTCATCATGCGCTGACCGTATGAAGCTATCGGTGAGCCGTTGGCTGCCCGTAGATTGTACGTGGGCTTCGAATGCTTGTCTTGCGCGCTGGCAGGGATAACGCTCACTTCGGCTCCTGTGTCGATAAGGAAAGTGAGGCGGGAGCGCCTATCCTTGACGTAAAACAGACGGCCTGCTTTGTCGCTGCCGGACGCGTGGGCCGCATTCACGTGCCGGCGAACTAGTTTCCCTGTGCCACTACACCACGCTTGGCGCAAGGTGAACGGCAACGTCAAGCGTTATCACCATGCTGGCGATGATACCAACACAGATCATTCATTAAATTGGCGTTTCGGGCTCGGCTGCGAGGGGGTGATGGACTGCGTCTGCGCGGTGACCTGGATCTGTACGGTGGAGGTCGGGACTGATAGGCACCGTGACGAATGGCGGCTATTTCGTGGTCGCGTGCGGTCTTAGTAAGCCTTGTCTTTCTAACTGCATCTTGCTAATTCACGGCGAAGCGCGGCTATCTCTTCGTCTCTGGGGTCTGCTTGCGCGGACGCTTTCGTATTCAAGTCTTTATCAGCTAATGTGGCGAAAATGTTACTGGATGCCTTCGTGTGCTGAGGGATTCTCTCAAAGGCTGCGTCCGCGGTTATTTCCAACTCTTTGAGTGATCTATCTGGATAAGCTACGAGCATTAAAGGAAGAGGATCAGGTAGGCGTGAGAGCCACAGTTCTTTTAAAGCTTCTTCACTCATGTACGAAGGGCCAGCTATCTGCTGAATATCGCGGAGCAAAACTGAAGGCTTGCGATCACCTAGCTTAGCGCCATCAATCAGTTGCTCCAATCGAGCACGAGCGCTGGTTTGCGACTCCTTAAGGCTCACTTACTCCATCGCTTCGTATTTACCGTCTTTCGGTGGATGTAGCAATACTTCTTCAACCATTGTCACCACCTATTGTGGAAGGCGTGGGACGAGTTGGTTGTATTTAGCTTGGTCGGCAGAGATCCCTCTGTTCTCTAGCTCTATCTCAAAAATGGCAAACCAGACGCTGGGCTTGTGTGCCATAAAATCCGGAATAGCCAAGGTGAGCAAATTCATGCTGCCGCCCGATCCGGGTTTTACATCGGCATCAGACATAGTATATGAATAATACGAGTGGTTTTAAAAACAAATGGACGGTAAATAATCCACCAGGGATTATGTGGAAAAATTGATTTGGAACGAACTCACCGAAAACGAATCGGGCTCACCAAATTGTAGGACTAGTCTATACTAGTCCGAGAGTGTGCCCTCTCTGGTGGGGATACCAGAAAACCAGAAGAACGGACACAACGGATTGTATTCGAGGAAGGCTACAATCGAACGAAAAACGGATGAAGCGACGAGAGCGTACGTCAGTGCCGGAACTCACCGTGGTGAGTCGGATGTAGGTAAGAATGGCCGTAGAGTCGGCATTAAAACAAAAACCAATATTGTATGATTGAGTAACAAAAGTGTACATAAGATAAGAAATATCTTTTGGGTTGCTACACTACCAAGGCAAACTCTGCGTTCGAGCATCTTTCGCAGCAGACCACCAGTAGCTCCGGTGACATATTCTCACCGATGAAAACCGAATCCCATATTTGTTTCCAGTCGTCAGACCGATCTGACCCTAAAGACGAGGAAATTGCGCTACTTCGCAGCAGGATAGCAACAATAAAGGCTTCGAAGCGGCGTGTGCCACGGTCAAATGCTGATCATGTTTTGGCTACCGTTCGTTGCGGCTCGTCTGTGCCTGCACCGAGTACGTCTCGTTCGGCACGGAAGCGCCACATTTTCCCTGCACGTTCTGAGTCAGATAATACCAAACTCGTCGAAGAAGTATGTTGATATCACCGCCAATACGGTGGAAGAGCTAGACGTTGTCGGGCTCCCTGCATTAGGCACCACCCAGCTGCTTCAGGGAAAGCGAATAGCCCGCATACTAGCACGAGAAACGTATCAGTCAATAGCCAAACAAATCTCCTGTTGTACCTTACGGATTGACGTTCTTCCATCACGTTCCTCATCGACACGGGAGCGGAAGTCAGCGTCATCCCAACGACCACCAACGACATGCACTCGGAGCCTAGGTACAATTTGCTTGCGGCCAACGGTTCTCCGATAGCTTCATTCGGTCAGCGCATGATGAACCTGGACCTCAATCTTCGCCGCGTTTCAGTGGGTCTTCATGATTGCGTCTGTACCCTTCGCAGTTATCGGTATTGACTTCCTCCGGCATTTTGGGTTGCTTGTTGATGCTGGTCGCCACAGACTTTTAGACGACCGTACTAAACTAGGGGTCGAAGGCGTTCTTACGGACGTCCCAATAATCAGTACCGTTTTTCGAATCGCCGATGTACCATCCTCCTCCTCCTCATCAACAGCAGTACATCAGCCATTTGAACTGATGCTTCGCTGCCATACAACCATGAGGACCTATGCAGTGAAGAATAAGAAGAGGGAGAGAAGGGGGACTTACCTGAAAACTTAAATGCCCTAAGCAAACATTCAGGGTCACGGCACCTACACCTTGTGTAGACAACATACCGTCACAAACAGCTGGCTATCGTGCAAAGATAAGGCGGCATCGGCCAGACAGCTTTCTTGCGGCTTTCACTGCTACGCATCATAATCAGCCATTACCCCGCAGATAACTCAGCACCAAACACACTTTAAACAGGCAATCCACTTAGGAGACGACAGCAGACGCGCCACTGGTGTCGGTTGCGAGCCATGTCCTGTAAAGTCTCGAGCCAAGCACAAGGCGAGTCATGTGGACTCCAGCCCGGAAGGCGAGACGGACCAACGGCACCCAGTTTGGTCGTCAGTGACTTCATTTCACACTGCCAAGTCAACTTCTGTCCACCTCGAGCCTTGCGCCACCCTACACCTGGCAGACTAAACAAGGCCCTCTTAGGTAAGCAATGACCAGGCATACATAGCACGTGCCTGAGCCAACGCAACTTATTCAGTGCTATCTGTTGTTCTGGGGAGCTATCATCATTATCACCGCCTAGCACTCGCCTGCACACATCATCGTTGTGGACACGCTGGTGTCACCCGACACCAGCAGTGCTTCGCAGACAACGATGATCAAAGAATTGAAGGCGCCTCAGATCGAAGGGGTCAAGTATTTTTACCATAAAACAGAACGACCCTCACTGTGGCTTTGTATACCCGGCCTTTCAGACGTAGGGAAACTCACTTCTGTCGCCAAAGATGCCACCGGTTCAAGAAGGTAGCTCTGGCTTTTGCAATGCGTGAGATGACGTCAGTTTCTATGCGCCCATCATGGCTGATGCAGCTGTAGGACTAGTTAATACTAGTCCGATACGATGCGCGGAATTAAGCGCGGATATCAGAAGGCAATTGGAGTCTGACACAGCGGACTGTATTCGATGGGCTACAACAAGAAGCGGACGGATGAAGCGAGGCACGAGCGTACACGTGAGCGCGGGGACTTACAAGGCACTTGTGTGTCGAGCCGGTTGTAAGATTAAAACAAGAAGGAGTAATGTACAAACGGTCAACAAGTAAATTGTACACGAAAGATAAGAGTTATCTTTTTGGGCGCTACAGAGCTCTCCCTAGAAGGCTGAACATAGAAAGCCTTCGAAA
>CALYDF020008282.1:0-11802 GCA_944474145.2 Dicrocoelium dendriticum | reverse complement strand
TTTTTCTCATAGTCTCAGGATTCCCCGTTGCTACGCGAATTATGCACGTCAGCTAGCCACGAGCATGCGGCACTACATGCTTCCCGACGTTAGGGAAAAACAACCTTATCTTTCGTTCCGCAAGACCTATAGCGTTTTCTGTTCGTTTTTCGCCGCCTCGATGGTATCCGCGGACCACTGGAGCAACCTTACAAAGGTCCGTTCAAGGTTCGGCAGCTTAAGGACCGCGTCTTTATAATCGGCCGTCACAGTAAACGCGAAGCAGTTACGCTGAAAGGTCTCACTTTTGCCCACTTGGTACCTGAGCTAGATGAAGAGCCATGTTCGTCTTCTGACGAACCAACCCAGCCTAGGATGGATGATGCGCCTGCTTCCAACCTCCTTGACCCAGAGCATTACGCTCCATCCAAGTCCTTCACTTTAGCTCCGCCGTTTTCCATCAAACTAATTGCCACGTCGTCAGCAGTTCCTTCAATTTTGCGATCAGGTAGGACGTCTAAGGCGACGCCTGCCTCTGATTCGCACAAGTCGACTAGGTCGGGTAGACGCGTTCGTTGGCCAGCGCGATAAAGAGATTAGTGTACCCTTCACCTTCCTTTGATTGCTTTCCTTTTCCCTTTTGTTTAACAACGTACGAATACCCAAAAATTGGCAAAAGCTTTTAAAAATGCCCAAAGACCGACAAGTCATTTTGAACACCCAAAAAAAGCCATAAGCTTTTGAAAACCTAAAAAGCAGGAAACGTTTTGAAATCAAATTAAAGTGTTGTCTTTCGCTTGACGCCTACCTCATCCAGTAAGTGTCACTCTTGGTTTTGCCCTCGCCTCCACCCTCACTGCTCTTGTCTCCGTTTATATCTCAGGTATGAACCGGAGGTGTTGACGGGTCTGAAGCGAAGATTTGGGCTTCACGAACTTGAAAACACTTGAAGCTTGTGAACTTCCCGCATTTGGTGTTTTTGGCACCGTTAGGGACGACACGGTTGGGCGCCCGCTAGGGTCCGATCGCCTGGTTCTCCCCCAGCGGCTGCATCGGGTTTCACTACCTGGTCCCGCAGAAGGCTGGCCGGCGACGGACGGTCTGCAAGTAGAGCGAAAGGTCACCTGCGGTTTGCTTCTAGGAGGGAGCTGTGTAGTGACCTGGAGGTTCCCCCGCATGACTTTGTAAACTATTCTAAAATACATTCAAATTATAGCTTTCGTAGTTATTAGGGAATTAGGCGGTTTGCCTTTTAGAAGGTTGTTCCCATTTGTTGCAAACACGAACACGAGCTCCGCCTTGGGCGCGCGTCTCGACTGCGAACGAAGCTCCGTCCACACGTTCGACGCCCAGCTACTTGCTGCCTAGCTAGCTCTCTTTGGGTGCCCTAATTTTGGCACTAGCTAACTCCCCCAGTCCAATAAACATTTCCCTAACTTCCTTTTGTGTGGTTTAACAAATGCGTTTGTTTGGCCGTCTAGTCTCATGCAAAATATATAGCGCAAGACCATCGCGCTATAAACTGGGGTGCGCCACTCGGGAAAGCAAACCAATCAGTATAGCAATCATTAACACTTCAACACTTGTCCCTAACGAACTGTTTGATCCACCGAAATAGGGCGCCACCGATCCTGTATGTCCTAAGGCGTTTGCGCATTCCGGCGTGATCAACTCTGTCGGACCCTTTGCTGAAAGCAACCGGGAGGATGTCAACGCCCTCACCCTATGTGTAGCAAGCGAAACGATATTTCTTATGTACACTTGAGTTACTGACTCGTACAAGATTTGCTTTTGTTTTAATGCCGAGCCTTCGACCATTTCCCCCACATCCGGGTCAACACTTTTGTCCCTTAGTTAGTGCTCCCCAGGAATCGACAGAGGATTGCGGTTGCTCAAGCAGCAACCACACAAACTTTGGAATCGCTATGGGCTTTCGAGACTGGAAACCGATACTAGAAGTTATAACTTGGTTCGGAACCTATGTACATCCAAAAAACATACGAACTGGCAGCAACACAAAGTCATCTAGCTGAACATTCCAATTCTCCAGCGAAGCTGCTTTCCTCTTACTTAAAATGGAGTACCGGAGCCGGACGTGGAATACAGCCCCTGCACTCCCACACACTTAACACCGTACCCCAATATGATGCTACTAAAGCTAATCTTTTTCTTATCCCTATTCATCGGGCTATTCGACAGTGCAGTTAGCTAATAATTATTCGTCCTTGCGCTCTGTTTTCAGTGATATGAACATACAGTTTAGTATGGTACTCCAACTTTTGTGCGCACTGGACCCAAACTCCTCCCCGGGACCTACTGAAATGCCTCGCCTTTACCCCAAGCTTGTGGATGAATATATTGCTGTCCTTATCTTTCGCTATTTCGACGCTCACGTGAGGCAGTTTGTCTTAAGACGCTTGGATCACTAGTTTCCTGCACGGCCGCATTTTCCACCTGAGCGTAAATGCGTCCCTTTCCTTCCCTGTAAATATGACCAGAGGTGTTCTGCAAAGCTCTGTTCTTGGCCATGAACTGTTAACCTCCTTATTAATGACTTGGCAGATGATTTAGATCTGTGAATGGAAGTCTGCTGTGTGGAGGAAGCTGGTGTACTACAAACAAGGCTCAATTTGCTGCATGCTTGGTCGAGCAGGTGCCGATTACCCATACAGCACGATAAATGCCCGTTCTTCCGATCGGTGCTTTCGAACCACTAGGAATTTATCATATCGATGGGCTGTTGCTGCCAAACTCTAAGCGTGAAAGAGACCTTTTCGGCGTTGTGACCCCAGGCCTAAACGCGACTGAAGCTACATTGCGGAAAGTGGCCGCTGCTAACAAATTGATTTTCGCCGTACGACCATCCTTCTCCCTCTTTATTTCCGAGATCTTTAATCTCGTGTTCACAGCTCATGTACGTCCGATGCCTGGGTATGGACTACAATTGCTCTATCCTCTTTCCAGATTTGAATGTAAGGAGTAAAAATGTCCCATTGGGCGGATCTAATAAATAAATAAATAAATTGGTATATTTCTAGACTGGATAGATGTTGCACCCTTAATGGTTCAGATCAAGCTTTAATTTGATCCTATGCTCTTGCATGGAGGTAGGCAAAACACGAATATATATTATTAGTTGGCAATCACAAATGCATTGGCATTGTTCCGTGTACAGCTGATGGGGTGGAAAGGCGCCCATCTTGAAATTTTTCTGGCGATATTGAGCTCCCTGTGCTTTTGTTGTGGAAACTACACAGGGCTGTAGTTGTGCCGTTTTTCTTCGGAACAGGCTCCAAGTCACTGGAAGTACACTTTAACTTCTTTGGACTTTTTTGGCCCGCTCAGTCGACACAATTGTTGGTGCGCAATGAAAGAAATGAGAGTGGAGGAATTATAAGGGATACGAAAAGTTTAAAAATTAATTCGAGAATGCAGATGAAATAAAAAGGATTTGTTAACAGATATACTAAGGAGGCGTGCTTCACTAGAAACATACAAATTAAAAAAAATATGGCCAAACTTTGCTTCCGCTGATATTGCTTTCTGGCGCAAAATTTCAACCACAGTAAATCCCAGAAATAAGGAAAACCATTTTAAAATGTAGGTTACTGCGTAGTAGCCCAAAGGTAGGCTGCACAGGACTAGTTTACCCGGTGATTAGGGTGAAAATAAGAACAATGCAATGCGGGCAAAAATTTGCGAGTTATTCGCAATTGAATGATGGTCTGCAGTTAAGGTCACTACTCCCTTGCGCTAAAAATGGCGTTTTGGTCTGAAAGCAGATAGCAGAAAATGAAAAGAAAACGTAAAATGTAGCGAAGCGTTATATGTTAGTAAAAGGCACAGATATCCAGCAATGCTCTAACTTGCCCCTAATCCCCTGCAACGACTAGGGACTTCGTAGGAGGCCGAACAGTAGACTTCGCAGGCATACATGACAAATATACGTAACCAAGCTATTAGTTTGAGCGCAAACGCTAGAAATCCAGTAGGGAATATTATATCCGCCTGAGAATTCAGGATAGCTTACAATCAACCCATGGTTAGAAGGCCTCAGCGTGCAATTTACAGTAGACACTTAGCCACATAAACCACTAGGAATATGGTGTTTAGTATTTTTTCATCCTCTTATTCTGGAGTTTATATCAAGGCCGCATAAGCCAGGTTTACCAGAGCACCGCAGGGAACTTATTGGAGAAGTTGACACATTTTGGACTAGAAAAGGTACACATTTCTTAGCTAAACATAAATAAATAAATAAATAAATATTTTATTCTCTACAAAGCGAGACACGCCTTTTTGGGCATGATCAGCATATTGCATTATTGTACATGATAGCGGAATAAGCAGCACCAACAGTGGGTGTAGTAAAGTTGGAGGCAGTAGTGTGGGCCCATAGAGCCCAAAGGTTGTATGTAGTCCATGAACACAGATTGCGAGAGGTAAAAATATTGATCAGATCACTTATATGGTATGTTGATGAGGAACTAGTCCGATGAGGTCCCGTAAGCAATGTAGGTCAGTGAGTGAAGTATGAGGAAACGGGCGGAAAATACTTAAGAATAGTGGTATGTCAGTAGTCAGATATGTAGGCGTGTTCGTGCGAGAGCCAATATATGCACAGAACTTGTAAATGTGGTGTCGATCAACTTGCCAATGTGTTAGGGGCAGTGACTTTATTGTTTCATCCATTAGAGCCGATAATCTGTATTCGTGAGGCTAGGTCTTCAACACCAGTGAGTTAGGGGAGCCTGCCGCTAATAATACAGAAATAGCATGGGAAAATTTAGCAAACTTTGGCAAATGGCTTCGGGGTGTGAAATCCATCTTGGCCTGCATTGCTGGGGCATTAGCAACTCTACCTCTGGGGACGGAGCTCGCTCGAACATTAGGGAATGTTATGCCTCATGCCTCGATGCACACTATTATGTAGCACTGATTATTTTTGAGCTATTTCTCGCCAATTTTATGTTCCGAAGCAAGTGCCAGCCGTGTTCCTCCAAGTAACAAGGTTAACTAGTACTAGATTGTCACCCCGGCTATTGCTTTTGCGGTTTTGCTGGCAAGGGCTGTTCTAGCACCCTTAGCAAATGGTGGTAAAGTAAATCAGCAGTAGAAGCTTGACAAAAACCAGTGGGAGCTAGTCGTTCACCTGCCATTACGCATAACGCATGGTAGGCTTTGGGGCCAGCTGAAAATAAATAACACACAGGCGGCCAAGATAAGAAAAGTGGTGATGGAAAGTTTCCGGTGGTCCAGCCCGCCAGTGTGACAGTGGCCTCTTTGTCGTTGGTTAGCTTACATGCAAAGGAAATGGAAGATGGAAATGCGAATGTTTTACTAGCAAAAGCAGTTCAAGTACAGTTGCAAGTGGGACTGGAACGATAGGATGAATCCCGCAATTGTTCGTTTTTGTGAGGGTCGTCGATCCAGGAGTTACTAGGGGTGCACCGACTGCTTGTTGGGTCTAAAAGAAAAACACCCGATAAAGTACCCTGGTCCCCCAGTTATTGCCCACGTTCCTTATATAATCCGTCCCAGCTAGGTCAGGTGCGTGAAGGAAGTGAGGAAGAGGAAGAACAAGCGAAGGTAAGAGAGTAAGGGCAATCAGTTAAAAGGAGGGAATAATACCAATAGCGAGGAAAAGTAAAGAAAAGAGCATCGAAGTCTGAAGATGGGTAATAGTCAGGAAAAAGGGAAGGTTTCGTGCTGTCACCCCAGCGCGTCTAGTCGACGCTCAAATCCCTTAGCCGTAGCTTCCTTACAACATTTTCTGTAAGCAGGTTCCAGCGGTCGATAACTCGAAGCTGGCTAGCCGAACAACCTCCTCGTGGTGTCAGCTGGGTGGTTTGGGTTTAACCCGTTCCAGCAAATAGTTCGGTGGCAGTGTTCCAGGACGTGGTGGGTTTCGTCTGGCAAGCGGACTCCCTATATAAAGCCACAAATGTCTGCTTAACAACACTGTGACGTGGCGGTCGGGACTCGCCACAAAATAAAGTCACTGCCCCGTGGATATCCGGCCAATTCTGTCGAACTCACGGACATCAATCTCCCACTCGCATATTGATGACGATATTTTACAACGAGGATTGGTGCAGCACAACTACAAGCAGAAAATACACGGTTACATACACATGGTTGGCGGCATCCGGTTTCGGATTTGCCTGTCACTGTGGCAAGCCACAGGACGCCTGCGCCAACAGAGGGACCATGGATGGCTTGCGCTGCACCACCCACAGCTCCAACCACATACCCCATATCCAGTGTAAACCCGAAGGAATAAGACCGGGAGGCATGCGGATGGGAAACCACGTTTCATCAACGGAGCCGGCCCACACTCCTTCACAGGCAAACACAAGCACGCTGTATTTGGGGAATCAACCGCACACAAGGCGGTGGCTGGACCGTAGTCCGCTCCACACTGAGTGCATGGAACCGCTCTTTGAGCCTAGCACGGCCACAAGAACCGTGCACCCCGTCCCCTCCAGCAACGACCAACTGTCTCCTGGAGCCAGTATGAACGATGTAGTGGGTAATAGACAGGTAGGCACCTTGTCAACATACACATCAAGCGCAACCACACCGGGGATATCAAACAACAGCCATTCACTTTAAACGACAAGCTGAAATAAAATAAATCCAATAATGCATACAGATACGGTGGCATAACTCTTCGCTAAATTACCATATGAAGTAAGTTGCGTTAGCAACAAATCCGTGATAAGTAAGAAATGTCCACAAGTTACTTAAAAATGCTACAAAACGCAACAAAATTACCGAAGATAAGCGCAATTAGTGTAAGCAACGTGCCAGTTAATAGAACATTATTCAGGGAGGCAGAACAAAACCAAATAAAGCGGAATGAAATTTATCCAGCTTAAAAAGACCTATATATATAGTATATATAGTATATATATATATATATATATACTATATAGTATATAGATATATATATATATTGCTATATACTATATATATATATATATATATATATATATATATATATGATTTGGCGGCGTCCGTATCCGGATTTGCCTGTCACTGTGACGTCCATGGGGACAGTCACAGGACGCCTGCGCCTACAAAGGGGACCATGGGTGGCTTGCGCTGCACCACCCATAGTTCCACCCACACACCCCATATCCAGTGTAAACCCGAAGGAATAAGACCGGGAGGCATGCGGATGGGAGCCACGTTTCATCAACGGAGCCGGCCCACACTCCTTCAACAAGCAGATCGGAAGCATTCCGGCCTAATTGGGAAACCATACACACCAGACGTACACGAGGCGGTGGCTGGACCGTAGCCCGTTCCACACAGATTGCATGGAACCACTCTTTGAGCTAGCACCGTCACGAGGACGGTGCACTCCGTCCCCTCCAGCGACGACCAACTGTCTCCTGGAGCCAGTATGGACGAGGTAGTGGGTAATAGACAGGTAGGCACCTTGGCAACATTCACATCAGGCGCATCCACACAGGGAGCTCAAGCAACATCTACTTCTGAAATGCAAGATTACTCATCACGCAGGCAAACGTACCACATACGCCGCCTTATTGGCCTGGATTAGTAAATTGAATGGGAACATACTCATGGTGCTTCTAATTCCGCATACAATTGTGCCTTCTCCGGCACCTAAGAATCCGCCCTTTTGAGTAGTTCACGGAATTCGCATCGATCAAATTTGCCTTTGATTCGCAACACCTGAAATCAACATTAGTTTGTCATAAACTCACCTTCCTTCATGTTCTGATAATATTATTTTCGGTTTGCTCGAATGTCGTTCTAACGTTCTAACACACACAATGACATCCATACATACCCCCTACAAAAACACAGACTGCAACGGCAAGCATATCGGATTTTTACAATTCTTGATCATGCATCGTTATGTCAAAATGATCATGCCTGTAAAGGCGTGTCTCACCTTGTTGAGAATAAAAGATTTATTTAATCATTTATTTATAACCGTGTCTCCGCTCTAACTCGGTCGGACCGCGGTTTGTCCATCTTCATACAATGCCCGCAAAGACCAGATAATCTAGCAGGACTAAATAGCCAGGACAAATCAGGGCCAACCTGCCCAGTCAAAATACGGTAAGTTAGGATAAGGCCCCCTCTAATCCTTCGATAGCGCGTTGACTGCCTCCCCGAATTAAGTTGGCGTTCGGGGAACGTTTGTCCCCGTAATCACTTGACCAACGTAGTACCGACATACAACACCTTTTCTAGTGTCAATTTGTCCCGGAAAAGGCATGATGGACAGGCCTGGACGCAATATTCTAGGTGGGTTCGAAAAATGCTGAGAAGAGCTTCACAAACACATCAGCGGTTAGGGTCCCGAAGGAACGACGGATAGACCACAACATCCAGAACCCTTTACTAGCCGCCTTCTTCCAGTTGGCTCCAGGATGTAGTGTGGCACAGTGGACGACACCTAGAGCAACCTCATGAGTCACGTGAGGAAGTGCTTTCCCATGGAGCACATAACTTGTTGGCTGAAACAGACGCTGCGATACGCAGCACTGAACCCTTGACCCGGTTTATGGGCAGCAACCACAAGACAGACCATTCCCAGAGTCTATCCAGAGCCCGTTGAACAGCCACCGAACCTCCAGGGATATCAACAATATTCCAGAGCTTAAAGTCACAAGCCAACAAGTGTGATGTTAACTCAAGCTCCTCTGGCAAGTCATTAACGTCGACTGAGAAAAGGCAGTAGTCCTGGGACAGAGCCGTGCGGAAGGCGGCTAAGTACAGCTTGTCGAACCGAAAGACTGCTTCCCACACGAATACACTGTTCCCGTCCATCTAGAAGAGCTGGTAGACACTGGAGAGCGCAGCCAGCTATTCAATACGACCACAACTTCAGTGAGAGGCGCGAATGGGGGACAGTGTCAAAGACCTTGGCGAAGTCAATGAACACCGCGTCCACCGCATGTCCACTGTCTACGGTTTCAGCCCAGCACTCACGAGCTACCAGCAAGTTCGTCTGACACGAAAACCCCTTGCGAAAACCATGTTGCTCGACGCTAAGCAGGTTAAACCTAGTTAAATGATTCTCCACTGTATCTCGTACTAATTGTTCAAGTAACTTAACGACCACATTACTCAAGCTGAGAGGCCTGTATTTAGCCGGTAGGTCTTTGCCATCGAACTTGAAAATCGGGCAGACAACAGCCTCCTTCCATTCGGTAGGCAAGATACAGCTGTTGAGTGACTTCTGAAACACACAAGCCAGTGGTCCACTGAATTCCACTGGCAATTCGTGTAATAATGTGGATGAACGGAATCTGGCCTGAAAGCCTTAGTTTGGTTTATCCCTCCTAGCAACCGGAGAGCTTGGGACTCAGCCACAGGGATTTCCTCCAGACAACAGTACTCAGACACTCCTGAAGCTAACTCGTTGCATGACGTAATATTCCGCGGACAAAGACATTTGTGCAGTGCATTCCAAGCAATCAGCCTTGTCATAGTCGCAATTGGCATGGGTCCCAGCTCCTCGAAGCAATGGTGGTATGGGAGAGTTTGCACCATAACGTCTTTTAACTTAAGTGAAGAAGTTCTTGGGGTTCTTCGAGGCAGTATAATCTTGGCCCTGTTCATACTGCGGCCGGGCCAACCTAAGATGTAGCATGTACTCATTTCGGACAGAACGATATATGTCAAACGTGCTGTTCGACAGAGCTGTTCGGTACGCTCGCCAGCACCTAATCCGCTGCTTTAGCAGGTCCTTCCGCGCGGAATCTATCCACGGCGGCTGCGCTCTCGATTTCCTTCTTTATACCAGTGGGATATGAGGTGCAAAAATGTCGAGGAGGTAAGCCTTAAATTATTTATTATTAGCAGTTATTAGCAGTACTTAGCAACGACGTAACGGAACGTGTACGTCGTTCCCAGAATCCCGTCGTATTCAACGTACCTGATCGCTTGCCACTTGAAAAAGTGAAACGTTCTCTTTTAAGTGCATGCAACACACCACCAGATTGCTGTGCATGCAAACGGCTACGCAAGTCCGGTAAAACTCGCACTTGCCCCATAGTTTTGACTTCCCTACTCCACAACTTGCTGAAACATTTATAGGCCGTAGGCTGATTGTGTCCACGGTGGCAAACCTTGGGCCGATTATCATTAAACCTGACAAAACCCCGCGTCAAATTCCTTAATGTCGTCAACCAAGCCAGAGGGCAAGCGAAATGCTCTTATTGACCAATTTGCAAAATCTTCGGCTAAACCTACCATCGTGCCAGCGATAGACCTCGACTTGTCTCCAAAACAAAGTCTCACTTTGGATGCGAAATCTGCAACAGTGCGAAGCTTGCCTTGGACTGAAGTCAATGAAGGATCTTCGTCTGCATTGGCTGCTATAACCATCGATTCTTCTAGCGATGTGACTTATGGCCACTCAGACATGCATGACACTCATGCCGCACCTGGTCAACCATCTAATTGCATTCTTAACCCAAAGCAGACCCTAAGCAGAAACACTCTCCGGGATGTTAACGTTCCAGGCTCTGTAGACTCAACGCAATGCCTCCCTCACTGCGACAGCCTGCTGCGCTTGTTCACCCTCTTTTACTGCAGCCACATCCATCTTTTACTGTCCACCTCGCGACTCACTCCAACTGCCTCCCCAAATGAACTACAGCCTCAATCACAATGCGCCGACTAATCCAGTCTCAGACTCCTGTGATATTAATGGCCACCGTTCAATCATTCTTCAACCGGACGGCCTACTCTCAGCGCCCTACCCTAATTTAGCCTAATCCCATGAGCCAAATAACCTGGGACTACAGGTTAACGGGATGTTAGCGGTCTAGGCTCGGTCGATTCAAAGCCGCGTTTCCCTCACTTCGACAGCTTGCTGGACTTCTGTGACGTGGCGGACCATAGCTCGGAAGACTGAACGCTCTGTCACCATTACCTCGTGAGCCACGTTAACTGTCGCACTTCTTACCCTAAAAGTCTACTCTCGACTCTGTCCTCCCCTCATCACGCTCTGTCTTTATTTCTTCTTCATCCGGAGAGCGAGCTCTCAGTGCCCTGCTCTATTATCCTCTTTGACTGCTTCCTGAATAACGAAATGTAGTTCTACGCTCTGCTTCACTAACACACAACATCTCACACATTGCGAGCCTGCCTGACTAGTATACCTTATATTCATTTACCCTCTTCAATCCGTAACCTGTCCATCTCTGCCGACTCTTTATTTATCTTCCCACCTCAACTGTACGACTTACTCTAAGTGTGCCGACTAATCCAGTCGCGCCCGATCGGTCCCCTGCGCTCCGAGTTCTCTCAGACTGTTGTGACGTTACCGGCATTTATTCGGAAGACCGAACGTTCTGTCCCCAATACCTCATGGACATTTTCACACCTTATAAGTAAACCTCTTTCTAACCGGACCGTCTCCCCTCCTTAGAGCGCTCTCTCCTTTCATTCCTTCTCTAATCGGACTGCCAACTCTCAGTGCCCTGTAATAACCTAGTCTCATCTGACCGGTCTGCTTCTTTGACCTTTTCCAGACCAGCAACATTTAAACGGTCTAGACTCTGTAGACTCAAGCTATGTCGCACTTACGCTGACAGCCTGCTAGACTTGTTCACCCTCTATTTATATAGTCACCTCCACCTCTAACCTGTCCATCTCTCGACCCACTCAATTTGCCCTCCTAAAATAAGCTGTTGGACTCAATCTCGTTTCGCCGACTAATCCTGTCTCGTCTGGTCGGTCTCCTGCTTTCCAACTTCTCTCAGACTGTTGTGACGTTACCGGCATTTATTCGGAAGACCGAACGTTCTGTCCCCAACACCTCATGAGCCT
>CALYDF020008281.1:0-11778 GCA_944474145.2 Dicrocoelium dendriticum | reverse complement strand
CTCGCACTCCATTAGCCATTAACTTCGGCTTCCGAGATGACTGTACATCACGGCGAATCCTCTGATCCATTTGTTTCTGCTTATGATTATGTTAACGAAAAATTTGTGCTTTTATTCTACCAGATTACCTACTGTTCTTTGGGTTTTCTTCCCTTCTGCTGCGTCTGTGACTATACACATTCTGTTCCCTGCTTCAGCCCAGCGTCCCTATACATGTGAACAATGTGGCAAATCGTTTTCTCAGAAGACTCATATGCAAATGCATCTCAAGGCAGTTCATCTGAGTGAGTGTTTAATTAGTCGTGTCAACTATGTTTAAGTTTACTCCTTGAGTTGTGGTATCCTTTATGTGATGTCACGTAGCTTTGATTTGCTCAACCATATTGCTTACTCACGGTTCAGAGTTATGTAGTATCCACTTTTACGACGTGGCCACTGTGCCTAATGTTCCCTCGCAGCACAGTCGTTCATTCGAAACACATTGCCGTTGATCAGGCTGATCGCAATTCACTTCTAACTGGTTCGCAATCCAAATTGTGATTTTCTGTGTCGCCCCATTCGCACAACTGCCACCGTAAGCGAGCCAGCAACGATTCACCCCGCGGGTACGTCAACAGCCCTTAGTCGATACGGCGAGTCCTCTGCTCCATAGTTTTTTCTCATGGTTATGCTGCGCTATAAAGTTTATCCTCCTGTTCTGACAGACTATCCTCTATTATCTGCTTTCTTGTGCTTTATCTGAGACTATACAGTTTATATTCTTCTATTCAGCATTGCGCCCTTATACATGTGAACAGTGTGGTAAATCGTTTTCTGGAATGAGCAATTTGCGAGTACATCTCAAGTCCGTACATCTGAGTGAGTTTTTATTTATAGTGTCAATTATGTTTTCCTTTCCCGCTTGCCATTGTTGATGATGTAACTTAGCTTCGATTTGCTCATCTTGATTACATGCAGCAGCTCCTTGTTTTGTACTTTTAACTGTTCAAAGTCATGCATTGTTTACTTTTCCAAAATCGCTATTGTGTGCGATGATCTTTCGCAGGACATTCAGTAATTTCAAAAGTACTGTCGGTTGCCGGTTCACTTCTTAGTGGTTCGCAATCCAAATTGTGATTGACTGTATCATTCCATTCCCACAACTATCACTCCAAACGATTCAACGACGATTTCCGCAACGCATTGTGATTTCTGTCTTGCGTAGAATTCGCTGGTGTAGTACTGAAGACATCTACCGACTATTTCTACTTTCCCGTTTGGAGTTTGATTGTGTTTCTCGTTAGCTGACTTCTGGTAAGATGCACGCAACTGTTGACGGGTAACAATGAACACACACTATGACACTTTTTCCTCCTATTCCAACAGATTATCCAGTTTTTTTCAATATTTTCTCCATTATGCTTCCTCTGTGACTATACTTTGTGTTCCCTAATTCAGCACTGCGCCTCCATACGTGTGAACAGTGTGGTAAATCGTTTTCTCGGATAAGTAGTATGCGATTACATCTCAAGTCCGTACATCTGAGTGAGTGTTTTATTTATGGTTGATGGTGTAACTTAGCTTCTGTTTGCCCAACGATATTGCTTCCAGCAACTCCTATTTTTGTTCTCACGGTTCAGAATCATGCAGTGTTCAATTTTCCGAAATAGCCATTATGTGTACTGATCTCTTTCTGGAATTTCGTCAACTTCAAATGCACTGTCGGTTGCTACTTCACTTCTTAGTGATTCGCAATCCAAATTGTGATTGCCTGTATCATCCCTTTCCCACTACTATCACCCCAAGCGAGCCAACAACGATTTTCCCAGTGCATTGGGATGTCTGTCTTCCGTAGAATTCGCTGGTGTAGTACTGAAGACATCTACCGACTATTTCTACTTTCCCGATTGGAGTTTGATTGTGTTTCTCGTTAGCTGACTTCTGGTAAGATGCACGCAACGGTTGACGGGTAACCAGGAACACGTCAAGTGAGGTTCATGTAGTTATGGTCGTCTTGGATTCGGTGTTAAGAATTTGTTACAAAGCAGTGTAGAACACGCTTGTCCGTATTTTGAACGGCCGAATTCAGCTTCCCCACTAGTTGTCGGTGATATTCATCTAAGCGCTTGTCTGACTGCGCGGACAGCCACAAGACGCCTCCACCTGTACCCGAGCGACTAGTGACTCTCGCTTCCTCACGAACTGTTCCATCCACGCCATGCGATTTCGTTGTATGTTAACGGGTGTCATGTGAATGTGAGTTTCGATTGTTTGGGAGCTGGCTTGTGATGCTTCGAGACACTTGTCCTTGGGGATTCGACCGTAGGTGCGTGCAGAGTTCAATGGCTTGTCCCCAGGTGGATCCAATGACAAAACTGGCCTCTTGGCTCCGTTTGGTGAGGAACAGTGGATTTATCACGAATATACACTCAAACACCTAACAGTTTTCTGTAGTGAGATCAAAGATTAATCTATCAAAACATAAGCGCATAACGGTAGAATTGGGGTAACAGTTGTATCTACACACCGTTTGGATAGTTTGTCGCGTGTCCCAGTAACTTGGGTGAAATCATCTAGCGCACATTGTGTAGGGCATCCTCAAGTCTAGTTTTATATTCGGATGATGGGGGAGCGGAAATGATAGTATGCGAAGTAAGTAGTAGTAGTGGTCGTAGTTGTTGTTGTTATTCTGGCAGTAATAGTAGCAGTTGTTGTTGTTGTTGTGTTATTATTTTTAATAATAATAATGCCAACGATCTTACTAATAATGGTGGTGGTGGTAGCAACACTACAGAATTTACATGAAGCTATACAAAAGCCATGCAAATCACGGATTTAGTTACCACATCATCAACATGGCACATTCACCGTAGGTAAGCAACTCCGCCGAACGGAACTTGTTGTCATTTTTCAAGCACCATTTTCTCATTTTTCGTCTTTTCCATGACTAAGAGTTAGACAGCTGAATCTGAACAAGTATGTGCGCTGATTTTCCGCGGGTTTCGATCGCGCGTCATATACTGACTTATTCCCAGCCATCGGCATTCTTCGTACTCAGTCACCCAACCAGGCAGATGTGTTGATCCAACGACAGCAATACGTGAAGTTAACGATTACGTGTGCTATCGCCATGTGGACGACTGACTGTTACGTGGTCTCTTCCAACCAGGTCCTGCACGATGGAGAAAGCCGCACTGGTGCAAATTCTCAGCTGACATCCGTAGGACGTTACCCAGCCATCTTAGCTGAGGCAGGAACACCAGCTTGTTGAAGGGAATACTCGCATTCCCAAAGATATGTAGTCTGCTCGCATCGTTGCGGATACATTGTTGCAACCATACACGAGCAATCCTCCTCAAGCACCCATTAACGATGGTCAAGAGCCGGCGCGTGTCATCTACGCGAATCGGCCACTATTCACTTCTGTGTAGCAACACGGCACTACCGGTGGCACTGTAAATACGACCCTTTACAAAGAGGGAAACATCCATACGACGCCACCAGTGTTGTGAAACGCTGACCGAGCTTTGGCTATACGGAGGGTAACCTCATCCACAAGATTGCTCTCAGCAGACACCCAGCTACGCGTGTATCCAAAACCGTCCAATAGTTTAAGTTGTGTACTTTAAATAGTGAGTACGGGAACGGGATAGTGCTAATCTTGAAGCAGCACTTCACACTTTGACGGGTAAAAGCACATTCCATACTTAGATGCCTCAATCATCACACGGTTTGGAGTGGTTTAAATGCTGTGAGTCGTTGTTAAGTAAATGATAGCATTGGCATAATCTAAGTGTGTCGCTCGCTTTCCTCGCAGTAGTTCAGACCAAAATTTTGGTATTTGTCTAGAGCAGGGTTGTCCAAACGTTTTGCAATGAGGGTCACATTTTGCGAGGTAAAATTATGTCGGGCCGTATTCAGTCTGTTATTGAGATAATAACAGATTACACATGTACGAAGAAAGTTCAAGCCTGCATTTATTATTTACTGATGAGGCCGCAGGCCAGTTGAATTTTAACACAAGCCCCATTCGGCCGGCGGACAGGACTTTGGACATCCGTGGTCTAGAGGTCTCGACAGGACGTCTTGATTTGGAAAATTGATGAAGAATGGGGACATTGGGCAGCCGTGTGGTCCACGGCTATTGTCAACGCATGATGATGAGAGCTCGGTACGTACCGTAACTCTGCCGGAGATGTGGAGGTATAGTGCGGTTACGACGGCGGTGTACGTTTCTGGGACCTCGCTCTTTAAGTAGCAGATCGATCAACCGAGCCGAATGCGGCACGGATGTCTAGTAATGCAATGACGGTAGGTCTCTGGTAAAGGTAGTAGTATTTCAGCATTTGGCTGTGTGTAAGTATTTGATCCACACACTCGCGGTTAGACCGGAAGTCAGCTTGCTCTTCCTGGTACTGTGATTCACGAATGGGGATAGTCTACTGAGTGGAATGGATACCAATGGCTTGCAGGCCACCGAAAAGTGACTAACCCCTTGGTGATTGGTGTAGGAAGGGCGAGCATACATGTTTATGTTCAGAACATTAACTGATTCGCCCCCAGAATAAGACGATTCTTCTTCCATTCACATTTTGGAGAACAACGAGGTTAGCTGGCGGATGATAACTTCGAACAGCTCCGGAGGTAATCCGTCTAAACCGACAGCCTTGAATCGTCTCAAGTGTCTAATCACAAGACGAAGTTCCGCTTCGTTAGTTGGGTCAAGCGGGGTGGCCCCGTACGGGCAGTGGGGTTCGCTGGGAATAAAAGCGGACGGTGAGGGCCAATTTAACTGGAAACGAAATTGTTCGGCTCATCGATCCAAGGGTCTCAGTGGGTTGGCATTTGGTGAACCATAGGCTTCGCAACTAGTCTCATTGACACCAGGCTTTCTGAAGCCAATGGGTCTAATGAGCTGGGAAGGCTTGCGAGTTTTGCCAGAGTGGGCAGCGGCCTCCATTTCCGAAGCATGCTGGGACCGCCATGCTTCACGGTCACTGCTTAGCCTGTGTTTGAGCTGCTGACTGACAGCACGGTGCACTTCATTATGGTTGGAGTCCGCGGCGGTCAAATAGATCCAGGGATCTCGTCCAGATCCAAGCCCTCATATGGTGCTGTGTAAGACTGCTGACTAACTGCCAGGAAGAGATCATGGTCCTTTGCATAAACGTCCAATGTTCATCAATTTCTTTCGGAGGGTCATAGCTTGATAGCTTAGCTGACTCGAGGGAGTAGATAGTTCTTTTGTATCCATCTTACAGTGCTTGGTTTTCCGGTACCCTCTTGAAACTCATGCAGATGTTCGCAAGGACAAGAGCTTAGTCTGAGTCAACAAATATGGACGAGATTGATCTGCAATATTTTACTCTACCGCGCCATCTGAAACTGATTGCAATATGATCAATCTGAGACCATGCTTGAGGGCAGAAGCGGGTTGCCAAGTGGCGGAACGTCTCCTCAAATGCAGGAATCTGGTGCTAGAGTGAAATAAACGATTGTCTCTCCCCATTATCTGAGCGGTTTTCGTTCAGTGCGTGGTGGATACCGTGGTGACTTTTGCATGATAATAAGCGACCGACCCTTAGGTTGAAAATTTCAGCAAGCAGAACTGTTTCGGATTTGCAAGGTTTGCTCAAGTGGTGGTGAAGTTCACGGTAGAAGTCGTCTTTGGCCAGCTAAGGACTGCAGTCGACTGGGGCGTAAGCTGAGATCACAAACAAGTTGCGTCTCTCTTCACGATATGGGTTGCTCCTGCATGGCCTCCGAAACCGAATTGCACCCAGTCGGCTATTAATCTGGAACCAGTGCAGCAGTGTGGTCCTCGACTTTGCTATTTAATGCTACACCGATATCTGCTAAACCTGCCACATATGGTTCTGTATCACTTAGGTGAAATATGGCTCTGTGGTCGGTGGGAGATCTGAACGCAGTCACAGTTGTGGGATCTTGTAAGCGCGTTTCGGAAAGACAGCAAAATACAATTCTAACTAGTAATGATAATGTCATGCGCACTTCACGCATATCACGCTGACATATGACGACATAGTCGAGCAGGTGAGCGTGACCACTCCTTGGGTGCGTCCATGTTCCTATGTCACTTGTGCTCAGTGCAACCAGAGTGTCGTCAGGCCGTGAGTGGCACGCAGTGAGAACAGCCTGTCACCGTTGGCATTCGTTGAATCAATGCTATGCGCACCGATAACATCTCTGCACACTAATGCATCAGATTAACGCGCACGTTGAAATCACCCAACAGAAATGGCCGGTCGCTCCTCGGCACAGACCGTATCACGAAGGATAGCTGATTGTGGAGTTGATCACGCGTGTCACCAGGATAACGCATGGTCCGTACGTCTTTATGAAGGTGGAAAACTTACCTCTTCCGAGTCATACGCGAGCAATTATCAGTCGCTCGCTGATGACTGTTGGTTCACCCACCAGCTCTCCATTTCGGCTATCGGATATTGCAAATCCAACCCCATGTTCACGTGGTGCTGAGGCGGGGTTGCGCACCCAGTGGAATGGGTAGCCAGCAACTGCTTCATGCACCCTACCTTGCTCAGCGAGCCGGGTTTCACTGAGCGCCGCAATATTGTTGTGGTAGCGCGGCAATTCCATCGCGACCAGTACAGTGCGTCGCTCGGGACGCTCACTCGAGTTCCGGTCCAGTAATGTGCGCGCGTTTCAGCAGCCGATGCTGAGTGCTTTGCGCGCAGGCATACGATTGCGTTGGTGGGCAATCGCACGCGGTAACTGTTGTGCTTCGGATTTTTTTCTGAGGGACTCCATCCGGAGTCGTTGGCTCAATAGTCCGACCCACAAGGCAGTGGGGAGCAGATCCAGCTCGGGAATGTAATTTCAGAGACAGCTTGGGATCTGCTTAACGGCCATCACACGCAGCCTTTCAGGTACTGGAACGATTCATATATTTTTTGTTACCGTAGTGGGATACGCACTTGCGACCACGGCCAGACGCAAGTGGGTTTTGGCGGGTTTGCACCAATTTGCCCAGGGGCTGCCTGGCTTGAGGTGGGCAGTAACAAGACATTGAACACCCGGAGGTGCCCTCCCATCGTCACAGATTATGCCTGGCGCTCGTGCTCTACACCAATCGAGCTGTGAGCTTATAACCCGTAGATCTGTTGTCTCCCATGGTTAAGTTTTACGGGAAGAGGGCCATCGACCACTTCCCAACCTCCGAAGAGGATGGACTAGGATACTGGCAGGGCGCCCACACCTGACAGAAGAACGACTCGGATTCTCAGCCAAAGCCTTCTATTAAATGTACAACCGAAAAGCAGCGAGTTTACCACATGGTCAGTTCATTGATTCATGCGGGTTGGTGTCATGGATCTTAGCAGGGAGAAGGGCGTAACCCAACTCCCACCCAGTGGTCGCAACGAGGAGGCGTCCAGGACGTGAACCCATGGCTCAGCGGTAGCAGCAGTGGGTAGACCATCTGTCAAGATGTAGCCACCAACAGCCTCAGCATACCAAATTCTCTGCCGCATATATATATATATATATATATATATATATATATATATATATATATATATATATAGCACTGGTTTACACCGACATCAAGTGGTCTGTAATTACCGTGTTACGAAGCACGCCTACAAACCGCACAATCTTCGCGTTGAGCGGCATGTTTTGTCATCACGGTCAACCCGAAACATTTGTGGTGTATAACTGTTCATAGTTCACCTCCTACATTTTAGCGAATATTTTGTGCGAAACGGTATCGAACACTTTGTGGTTACTCCCAAATGGATAAGCGGAAGGGCTTGCGGTTCTCCGAGCAGCGCGTCAGTGTAATGGTAGTGGGGCACCGGTGAAGTGGAAAAATTCCTGTTGTCCATCTACCCAATCCTAATGCCCTAGATGGGAAGTCCCCAGCTAAATACCTCATGTGTCGAAAGTTGAGAGCCATTTTGAATTTGCTAACTTCTATGCTGTTTTCCGTTCGTTTACGTATACGGTCATATAGAACCAACACAAAACGGTTTCGGGTACGGATTAGGAATTTCGTAGAGGAGTTGTGGTAATCGATGTTTCTGAACGGTGATGTCGCATCAGCTGGATGCCCGGACAAGTGGTGCTTCCTCGAGGCTTGGTGATATACACTGTCCGGTTTGGTCTTCGGATTTGGTGTCGTCGTACTAAACAACTTAAACCATGTTTTGCGGAGGATCCTGGAGGCGGCAATTCACAACCAATATCATATTAATGAACCGTTGGATATCTGTGAACCAAGTACCGTTGTCAGGTTTGAATTTTATTGATTTGGACGTTCAGCAACTGAAGTCCAGTCATGTCTTAAACAAACATGACGATTTGTGCACCCTTCAGGTAGACCCCTGGTCTTCAAGTGGAACATTTGATCGAAGTGCTTATTTTCGTACATCGTCACTACTTTGACCGCTTACAGTCGTTGTTTCTGGTGGTTTACAACACTTCCCATTGCGAATGACTCTATCAATTACCCCTCGTTGAGCGCGTCTGATTTGTGCTTTGTGTGACGATTCTCTTATTGGTTGACTCATTTCAGCGTCATCAATAGTTTGGTTGCTGTTGACTGCTAACATACAACTGACTATCTGTGGATGTTTTCCATGCATCGTTCGCCTACACCTAGCAACCTTCTCCTTCATTACGCAGATGAGCGCCCCCATGCATGTGAACTCTGTGCAAAGTCGTTTACCGAGAAGAGAAATTTACGAAGGCACGTCAGATCTGTTCATTCTGGTGAGCGTGTAGCTTATTGACTCATTTTATTGTATTATTTCTTTATTATTTTACTCTGGTCGACAATATCTCATATCTTTGCTCGATCAAACAGTGAACTACTTTTCTGATGTTATGATACCCACTGCTACTACTACTCATTTTCCACGTCGACTACTGTGTTACAAAACTAAAGATGCTGTTGGATCTTTTGTTCAGGCTACTTGAGATCCACTTCATAGTAATTTAGGATACTAGTTGAACCTGTGTACCGCATTCCATTCACCCAGTCGTCACTCCATCCAAAACTGCGCCGACTCTTCAGCCGTTATACCGCGCGTTCTTCGTAGTTCTCGGCGGTGTAAATGTGAGCGGCCCTAAAGTCTTGGGTCCCAGTCCCTCAGTTCCGTTATGTCTACTCTAGTGATTCATTGTGACCTGATGTGAAACTCTGCTGTATTACAGCTGCGGACTGCCGCCTGTGGGTTCATGTTTGGTAACGCACCAAACGAAAGTCGTATGAACAGCAGTTACTCACCCTGCCTTTTAACATCGCGAATAGTCACGACTATGCCACAAATGCATCGGGTTGGCAAAAGTCAATCTGACATCTGCGATACGAAGTGATTCCTTCTCTCTAATAGTGCCGCCGGCAGAAATGCAGCTCCTTAGATAAAAAAAGCTATCCAGGTGTTTAGGCTGGATGTTTGCGTTGGTGAGCCAAGGAAGGAGTGTCTGTCAATCCTTTAACAGCACTTAGAGGGGGCATCATCATCAATACACGTTAGATGAGAGTGAGAAACACACCTGTCTAATGTGCTGCGATACTAAAAAATATCAGCAATTACAAAGGAGTTAAAAATGTAAATACTATAATATTACACATTATATTTTTCATTTGGTGTGAGATTGTAATTGGATGGGGAATCAAAATTGGAAGGGGTGCACAAAGAAACGCGCAACACAAACGCCATTGGGGCCAGCTCTTCGCCATATCAGCAAGTCTGTCCACCCAAGCGTATTCATCGTCCTTCGGACACCATCCCGCCAACTCCGAAGTGAGGGTTTTCATTCCTCTCAACTTAAGGGTTGTAAACCTGCCTTGTAATCCGAAAGCGCAGGTTCGAACCTGCGTAGAGGACCGGGCTACTCTCGCACTATCCTTAGCCCACGTGCGACCGGTGGTGGTTGCGCGACACGGAACCGTCGGTACTGCGTACTGCTGAGGCCGTTTCATCAAGTCATCGTTTGTCCTCTCCTCCTTCACTACCATCCAGACTTCGGGCGTGCAAAAGACGCACGTCGCGGGAGTCGGCTTGCCAACATATGCAGCACGTGATCTAGCCATCAAGGTCTGGTGTGTAATATATAATGGTGCTGAGCAGCTTCACTCGTTCTTCCTGTACCAAATACGCATGATAGAGCCAGTCCGGGAGAAGCACCGTCACATCTACTGTATCCAGATTCACTCCTTTTCTCTGTACGGCAACACCTTAGAGTGCTCTTAATGTATTTAACCCTGTCTTGTTGAATTCGTGTATACGATATGCACCGACTGTCTCTCTGCAATAATTGGTGGTGGTCAGACGTCCGCTTGGTGACCCACTATAAGGTCCCTGACTTCAGGTATGACTCATCATCATTATACACGTTAGCTAGAGGTGGGAAACACCTCAGCTACTGTGCCGCAGTACAGAAAGGAAAAGGAAAATACATACAACAGTTGCATGCCAGCTGAGCTACCAGCAACGGATAGGCATCGTTCCGGTAAGCTACCAGCCGGCTACTAGGCAAAAAGAAAAATCATTATGTAAAATTATCTTACGCAACAAAATGAGGTCGTTGTTGGAGGGGGGGGGTTAAAACTGATGCGCAGGGACAAAGAAACTCACAGCATGAACGTCACTGAGGTCGGCTCCTTACCATGTCAGAAAGTGTATCCAGCCAAACGTGTTCACCGTCTTTTGGACCCCAACCAGGGAGCCTTGACCCTCCAACCGAGGCCAGCTCCGAAGTGAGGGCCTTAATTCCTCTGGACCAAGTCATCGCTTGGCCACCCCTCCTCCTCTTCCATCCACACTCTCGGTGAGCAAACAACGCACGTATTGGAAGCCGGTGGGCTGGCATGCGTAACACGTGGCCAAGCCATCGGAGCCTGGTGCGTGAAATGACCGTGTTGAGCGTTTCAGTTCCTTTTCCTGTGCCATAAACAAGGTGTCGAACACGCTCGTTACTTACACGGTGTTCCCACCACATGTGAGTCAAACTGCAAAGGCACCGATGGTCGAACGTAACTAGCCTCCTCAAGTCCGACGATCTTAGGGGCTTGGTTTCGCAACCGTACAGTAGGGTCGAACATACCGCTGCATTGTACACTCTACCCTCTCGGGGCGAGAGAAATGTCGCATCGCCGCCATAGGTGGCGAAGGTTATCAAAAAGCGCTTTGCGCTTTTGATATACGGTTCGTGATCTCGTCTTCGATCCCAAGGGCGCTGATACAACTTCCTAGGTAACTGAATTTCTGAACGACTTCTAGCTGATCCTCACCAAGGGTCAGTGCAGGAGGCGATCTCTGCCAATCTTGTAAGAACTTTTTGCATTTCGATGGTGCAAAGCAAAGCCCGAAGTGGCTGACAGCCAGTGCTAATCTGTCCAGCGCGGCTTGGTACGTCTGGGAGCTGTCACAGATGAGGGCAATGTCGTCCGCATACACCAAGTCAAGACGTCGTTCTCTTGGGAGTAGCTCCACACCTTCCAAGTCATGTCCTGTAAATGCAAACTCCATGGTTTCGTCAATAGCGAAGATGAAGAGGCAAGGTGACAGCGGGCATCCTTGTCTCACACTGCTGGAGATATTGAAGGGTGGCGGCAATTTGCCTTAAGCCCTCACTCCGCCCGTGCTATGCGCGTACAATACTCGGATAATATTTACATATTTCTCGGGCACACCTTTCCTGAGTAAACAATTCCAAAGGGCATATCGATCAACCGAATCGAAGGCACCTATGATGTCGAGGAACACGACTAGGGTGGGCCTCCAACATATGTGACTGTACTCCAACAACTGA
>CALYDF020008280.1:0-11787 GCA_944474145.2 Dicrocoelium dendriticum | reverse complement strand
ATGTAAACAGATACAAATGTGTGTTATCGAAAGTAACGTGACTTACAGTAAGTTTACACTTACGAATTCCTCAGCGAGTCCACCAGCGTGAACCTAAGTTTGCTGAAAATTTTTCTTATGCTGTGTTTTTCATTCCGCTGGATCTGTTAAACTACAGCTTTTTTACTCCCATAAAACCATCACTCCATTGTTCCATTCGGATCCATATTTCCGTGCAGGGGCTTCTGTGTCGCACCTTCCAAAATTGACAACACGACAAATGCTCTCCACTTGACAAGCCAAACAAAAAATACAGGTTGTTGTGTGTTGGCTTTGAGAGGAGCAACACCAAATTACCTTATACGTTAATAGCTTATTTTCTAGTTGGTTGTGATTCGGGATGTCAGTAAGGGCTGCGATGCACATGGTCATCATTCTCGATTAATTGGGTAAATGTGATTGCATGTGTGACCACGAAAATTCGGGCAAATCCTCGGTTTCTACTTATATGTGAGAACCAAATGAATGTAGCTGAACTGCATGGATGATACACAGCAATAAATGTAGAATTCAAAACGAAAGAAGACGTTTTTGTCGCTTCGTTACATTCATTAGAAATGAATGTCTTACAGTTTCGATAAAGAGCACACACGGACTCGGTTTGACACAGTTGGAGGTTGTCCAACTCTAAGTCTGTACTAAAATATACCCATAATTTTTAATGCCGGAAATACTTCATTCACAGTGTCTTAAGCCAACCTTGATTAAATAGACAATAAGTACTGTTTCACTAAACCTTTCAAACAAAGTTAAAGGCGGAAGAACTTACTCTCATTATAGCGATTCATTATGGAATTAGCTGAATTGTAGCCATCTACGGTGTTTTCATCTGGATTTGCCAAGCAAACGTCTTTTGTTCTCTTGCGCGCCTAGGCGAAGCAGCAAATAAATAAATAGGTCACTAACATTAAAATATATTTTTTCACAGAGTATTGTGAAATGCGTGATTACTGCACCTCATATCATACATTGTGAAACCTAAAACTTAGTGCTAAGTTGAGAGTATTTAAGAAAATGATTCAGTTTAATTAGTTCAACAGCTTTCAGGCTGTTCGTGTTAAGTATTAAGTTAAATAAATCAATTCTCCTCATAGTCTCTTCATCCAAAATTATTTTGGATATTTGGTAGCCACAACACGCGTTAGCATAGTAGAATGTTTCGATCATCCGTTGTACTTTGGAGTTTTAATCCTACTACTAATTCGAGTTACTCACAATGAGTGTATGCCTTAACGATAGACTAAATGGTAATCTAATAATTTCTCGGAAATTACCTACCAGTTCTACTTGTTTCTTCCAATCAATGCAGCTGCAGATGACACAGCAAACAATCGCTTGGGACACAAGCCCCACGGTGATACCAATCCAAAATCCTTTGGATAAAAAAGGTGAAACAAGAAACGATTTTGTCAGTAAGCAGGGGGATTTGGATGTTTAAAAGTTAAGGGAACGTAGTAAGGTTAAAATAAGAGCAAAATAGCCTAAGCTCGACAAATCCCCTGGAAAGCTTTGTTTGAATTACTAAGTAAAATAAGGAGCTACACTAAAACGAACCACGCTTTTGCGGACTCAACATATTGTTCACGTTAACACGTGCGTGTCCAGTTACGCCGCTTTAGTGAAGGATGGTGAGCGCAACGATTTGCTGCGCCTTGTTGTCACTCAATGAGAGAAATTCGAATCAAGTAGAACAAACTGTCGTATGCATCGTCGTGTCGTTTTCTACTCGTAGTTTGAAAACACAAACGACAGAAGTCACAAGCGCGCTTATTGCTGTCAAGTTTAAGCTGCTAATTAATTCCACTGCTTTCCAGCTGATGTATTGGATGGCTAATTTCAGCTGGTGACCCCTCAGTTTTCTGTTGTGGCTAAGTTGCAGCAGTTGGGTGCAAACGTGATCTGGGTTACTCAATATCTGGTACGCCAGAATGGGGTCACTATGTAGACGGCGAAAAATTTCTCTGTACAGTTTTAGAGCTTTCAGTTGTAGGTGGTATGGATAAGCATAAGAAACCCTGCACATTTTTATCTGCCCTTCGTTATTGGGCCGTGAGTAAGGATAGAAAGCGTTTTCACTGTGTTTCTAGGCCGAAATCGCGTACATTCCAGGGGACCAAATATCCTTTAAGCATTTGAGGAATAATGGAGGGTCGAGCTGCACGAATAATCTCCATAACAGACCAAGACAATGGTTTTGCTGTTTATGAACGACTGTAACTATTGCACCAAAGAGCCGAGGTCGTGTTTCCCCAAAACCATAAGGTCGTGCTTCAAGATGTGGTCTCTAATTTTACATGCGTTAGTTCGCTAGTTTCATGCATGTATATAATAACACTTGCCCGCGTTGAACAGATTTATGTTTGCCTGTAACCACTTAAATATACGGACTAATACTCGCTGCACAGATCGGGATTGCACTTGCTATAGACCGCCGGTCATAGCTCAATGTTATCAGATAAATTGAAGGCGAATTGAATTGAAAACGAGCAGAAGGTCGGTTCTGAAGGAGAAGAACAAGCGTGACCCCAACACTGATACTTGATAGGCACTGCAGTCCACAATAACATGTTCAGAAAATGAGCCCGGTATCTAGACTTGCAGTCGCCGCTGAAGAAGTTTCTGATCTATGCAAAATAAGTGTAGCCTATACCGCATGTATACAGCTCATGTAGAAGGATTCAGTTATATTTAAGGTCGAATGCTTAGAAACATCTAGGTAGATGACATCGGAACCGGATTCGATATCCGCGTTTTCTATCCAACTGCCAAGCGTAGTCGGTAAACTGGTAGTACATTAGTGGAGCCGGATTAAGTAGTACAGTGTTGCAATAGCTGTATACGGCTAAAGTCACTCAAGCTTAACAGGTACCCCAGGGTGCTCATAATGAATGTTGCGAAAGATGAAACCTAGATAGCAAGAGTATATTCACACCAATGGATTTACTGAAGTGTAGTGAGCAAAAACTACAAGGTGAGGGTAACCTCAAGAGTAATGTGCAACGAGGCGTGCCTTTCCCTCTACATCTGCCTCGTGAAAATACCGCATCCGGCTTTAGCACCACGTTGCAAAGTCTATGAAAAATAAGTGTGAGTTAATAACCGGGGATTTAATCATGTTTATAATAAGCGGATATGTGAAGATGTCAAATGTAAGCCTCCTGTGAAAGTAGGAATGGATTGCACGTTCTAGTCGAAACACTGCCATCCCAAGTGCGGTAACGTTTCTCGATGGCAGGCGAGAGAGCAGAGCAGCTCACCAACTTTCTATTGGTTTTGTCTTGCATGTTCGACTATACAATTCGGCAAATGCGTAATATTAATGATCCATAAATAGGACGGTTTCCTAGAGGATTCGAACAGCTGGCAAACCCTAGGTTTGATACACTGGAGGTGAAGATGCACCAGGAAAGTGGGCCAGGCTCGAACCAAACGATGCGTACGCAGCTTGTTTCTCCAGAGTAACTAGCGTCAAGTATTTCACTGCATTCTTCTTATTCCACATTGGCAGGTCATAAGTTGAATGCAGAAGAGGGACCTAGTAGTCAAACACTCAAGATAACAGCCACAAACGGTCCTCACATGGAGCACACGATAAATCGGTGCACATCAGCCTCTGTCCGCCTCAGGAATGGTGCTGTTAAAAAGCCAATCTCCTACAGCCGCAGCTGCATCTGATGGCTGAACCAGTAGAAACATTATATATGTAAAGCCAAGTACTTCAACAACTGCAAATGCAACCCGAAACCAGAAAAACCGCCGAGTTCCACTTACTTCGATTACTCCCACCTCAGATCCATAGCTGAAGCCTGATATCAAATCCGTGGCTTATTTTAAACGGACACACGTGGACAAATCCTTTGTCACAGAAGGCGTGATTTCGTACGCACCGTCTCAGTTGCTTACACACAATGTGTAACACACTCTATATCATACGGCAAAACACAAGGCGTCAAAATTACCACATATGCGCAAATCGCACCATCATCAATTCGGACTACAGCCTCCCTCAAAGCGGCCAGCTTTAGACATGCCCACGAGTTACCAGCAATTGTATGTTCTGACGTCCCTGAATCTACCGCAAACCTCAAAACATGTAAGCTGCTGGAAGACGGAAACAGTGGCTTATTGTTCTGCCTAAGACGTGTTCACGCCGAACCGACCTACTTGGTGTACATCGTCCGGAACCCAACCCACCATACATTGGTAAAGCACTACTATTTTAGTGAGCTGTAATCCACGGACAAGGTGGTGACTGTCCTCATGTCGGCCATTCAGCTTCGCATTACCCCATGTGGTGTTCGAGTTTTGCCGGCAGTGGAGCGAACGCCAGCAAAGAAAACAGAAGCCGGAGAGACACCCCCAGCAGAAGAAAGAAATATTGTTATTCATTCATGGTTTCCTACAGATTCAGGCCCCGGATGCACCAGAAGCCCGATTTCACAACCGGTGGTAGTGGCATTACCTATGTGAAGTGTTCTAACGCCACGATATGATGGCCAAAGCTACCTCCAATTTGTCATAATTAACAAACTACCAAGGATATGGCCCCAAAAGTGCTGAAAGTTGTGCCTCACTTTAAACGCATGTCGGAAGTAACATTCGATATGTGGTACCAAGTGTAGCAAAAACATCCATCAGAGATTTGCTTAAAGGTGTCCAACACCAAAGCCATTGATGGTGGCAGCACGTAAGCATCGTGGCTTACCAACTACCCCAGCAAATCTTTCTTATGATTCGTACAGCTTCGGACCACGAATGGCTCTCGAAAAAGGACGACTTGCCCGATGACCATTTTAATCAGAACTTCATCTCGAAAGCTTTATCAGCCGAAATGAAGAGGCTCAAATTTCAATTTTAGTAGTTCGCCCAAAAAGGATCACATGCCGACCTCCCCAAGGTCGGCTTAAACTTTCACCTAAACCCACGCCTCCCAACACACTTCCAATATTCAAAACATTATTATGTTTAGTACTAAAGCATAAGTCCTTCTCAGCTAACTTTCTGAGCATTATCGTCGCCAAGCCTCGAAGCTTTGGGACATTATCATGCTAAACAAAACTTGAATAAACGAAGAAATCACTGATGCCGAGATAGCCTTACCAAGCATATCAAACCTACGAAATGATCGATCAAGTAGGGGAGGCAGTGTCCTTTTTTACCATCGTAGTGACTTGATTATGAACACTTGAAATGCCCAGAGACCCAAGCTAGTGCAACGCGGAGGTTGGGATACTTGTTCAGTGGCAGTCGTATACCGTCCCCAGATTTTAGCTTTAGAAATAAACAACTGTTTAGCTAATGCTATGCAGACCGTTCAAGCACAGCCCTACATTCACCTTCTCCATGAAGGTGAATTCAACTTGTATACTTTCGAAGTTCCAGCCACTCTCAATGAGCCCTTTAAAGCCAAACCGCAAGAGATATTTGCCAGCCTATCACTTTATAATCACCTCACTTCTCATGCAAGATTAAGCACCGGGCACAACCTAGCCATCGTTGACGTTTTGTTTATAGATGAAGAATTAATGACCCACACAGTATTGGTGCGCAGCACGGAGGGACGCAGCGATCCTTCGACACTGTTTTTGTAAAACGTCTGTTATGCGGAGCATTCTAAAGGGGACAACAGAGAAATTTGCATCATAACCGTTATATTCTTCTCAGAAGATGTGATTCCGAAATAGCTACTTTAGTGCTTCACAAAACTTCTAGCCAAACCGAAAAGCAGAACGCCGATAACCTTGAAAAAATAACGTATCAACAGCCGTGGACAAAACACTGTACAACTGCCGCAGATCGTGGCTGTATTTATAGGTCTCTTACTGGCCTTCGACTCCTGGAATTGGTGTCAAATACCATGCTCAGTGGTTCACCAAAGATTTGGCCGAAATGCCAAGTGGCTTTTAATCACTGCTGAACTTAGAACATTGCGGAACGTTCGAAACCGATGTGGTAATCCTTACTGATTGATTAATCATTAAAATAATGGATTTTCCGGACAATTTTTACTTTCCCTCAGACACCTTCCCTTCTGAGATATCATCCGAATTATGCGATGAAAGCCTATGATAAACTTGCATTATTCGGGATGGTGATTTCCGTCTTTCTCTTTAAATGCTCGGAATATGTGCTCTAGAACTGGGTTCCGAAATCTGTTGTCTGGATCCCTTGCTAGACTGTAATCAGTCGTCCATGGGCTCCTTCAGCAAGTTGAAGTTTTTCACCAATAATTCGAACGGCAGGTCGGTAGGTCTTGCTTGTTCCGGTTGGCACACTGTTGGCCGCAACTGGCTTGCTAGTCGTGTCCAGATCTTTGCGCGCCCTGTCACGTCATGAATGACATCTCCGTACATGACATGACGTGCTGGTCGGAATTTTTTCGTTGCTCCTGACTTTTCAAGTTTTCGGATTCAAACTTTTTCGCACATCGGCCTGGGTACACTCATTCAATCGGGCTCGATCAGGCCTACCCATTGCGTCAACTTTCTCTGGGCTACTATTAACGGATCAAAGTTTGACGCCGGTTTCCAATTCTGGCTGTGTTTCAGCGCTGTCGTTCGCCTACGAGTTCACCACATTTCTATCTTCATCAAGGTTTTTGGAGTTATCGGAAATCTTATTGCTAGACCTACTCCAGAGACCTAAACCAACCCTGTCGGTAACTGCATAATGCGGCTAGTAACAATTACATCTTCATACACTGCCCTGGTTGACCAAGAGCTCTCATGCAGCATTGTGAATCGCTTTCTATCGAACGCACGTAAGTCTCTCTTTGGCCAGATTTGTGCGTGTGCGCCTGTTGGAACTTGCAACCTAACGTGACGCCACGGAGTTGACCTCAGGGCTACCAGTGCCCGGAGCGGTCGGTTACTGAAGGACATTTTACCCTTTACGGAATTTGGACAACTGAGCACTCTTTCATCTGGTAGGTTTGCATCATTGGTTGCATTTGAAACATTGGCCTGTTTGTTGACTTGAATAGGTAAATCACTGGACCTTAACGACTTTGTTGCCCCAGAATACACGCTTGGATTTAAATAAACTAGTTAGTTTTATCTTCCCATTTAGAAGATAGATGACTGCTATTAACACTCGTGCAATGCGGAAAAGTGTGCGGAAAACCGAATAATCACTGCAAGCAATAAAATTGCTGTTACGAGTGTCGAGGAATGTGTGCCCTGTTGTACACATTCCGTGCCGCCTGGGATACAAGAGCAGGTAAATAAGTCCAAAGGACAAAGAGAGTTCACTTGGTGTTGTTGACCTTATATCTCCATTGTCAGTCAAAATGAACACGGAGAATCAGTCAGCCGAACAAAATGAGAAACTAAGGTTGTTTGACTCATTCGGAGATATCCTTATGTCAGTTTCTTACATAATTCTGTCTCCGGCTAATTTAGCACAAAAGCATAATATTGTAGCATTAAGCTTTCTAAAGGCGGTAGCCTCTGAGGTTACCTAAAGGTGCAAAAGGGGAAAAAGCGCCATCGCCCTCAACATAGCGGACAATATCATGATTGACAACATTAGGCATACTGTTTCGAAGGCATGTAACATCGCTGAGACTGATATTTGTTGTAGAAGGTTGAGGAAAAAATCTTTACGTTTTTCTTGTCCGATTCTTTTCAGCTTAGGGAGGGAAAGTCTCGCAAGTTCCTTTCAAAAGTCAACAAACTTTAAGTTCTGTCCCGAAATTCTCCAAAGTTATTCTATTCAAAGTCAGGTCACCTCTGAAACTTTAACTTTAACCCATGAGTGCAACTAATGTCTAGCCTGAGCTGAAGAAGAGTCATCCCCGTTGCGCGCTTCCTGGAGTGCAAAGATGGTCATTCAACAGTGTTCGGTTCTTCTTCTCTAAAATCGCAGATAATGTTAGCAAGGCCACTGCACACGAGCGATGCTAAGGCTGGCGACAGCGAAGCGGAAATTGAGCTGATCATGCATCCACATCATATTAGTCTTGTGGACATAGGAAATAGTTTAGATTCACTCAATGCACCACGTTCTGCAAACCAGTGGGGATTGAGATCAATCCCCACACCACTATTGAAACAGATAAAATTACAAAAACATCACATGGGACTATCGATATCTCCAGTGAAGGTACATTACGGCCCATTGACATTATGACTAAACATAGCAACAGTGCTCACGGTCCGCGTCCTAAGCGTCTTATATTAAACAGGGGCCTTCGTACTGGAAAGGTGACTCCCCGTATCTCAATGAGGGTCGTGAATAAAAATGCAGCTGCACAGAGTCGCAAGCCACAATTCCCCATTGTTTCGGCGATGCGTCAAGGCTGTTCGCCTTACAGGCCAGTACAGGGCTTTGCTGAAACACAGACCATTTATTTACGCCCCTTTCCAAACTCTTTACCGCCTCCTCCTCCCACAATGCCTTCTGCGAGCCCTTCGGCAATAATACCCTATCCACTTAAAGTCAATCGTTCCAAATGACCGCAGTATTCCTTTTGCTTTCACCCACTCCCTCTAATCCCGACAGAACTGGCGAATCTCACAGTAAGGGATTTGTTGCGGAAGGCTCTAGAACTAATGTGATTGCAAGAGTAAATACTGGGCGGAATGATGACCAGCGCCAGAACATTTTAAGACTGATGATAATTAATATCCGTTCTCTGTTGAATGAGCTTCATTTATTTCGCACCCTCATATGTCTGAATAAACCTGATATGATTTTGCTCACTGAAACCTGGTGTCATGATTGTATGCCCAGCCAGCTGCTTTCCATCGAAGGATACAAGCTTATTAGAAGTGATCGAAAGCAAGGCAGGGGAGGTGGTGGCATAATTTACTACTCACAAAATCTGATTGTCTCTGAAATCACACTCCCACATTTTTGCCCCACTGCTGATTCCGCTTGGTTACTCTTGTCCTTCGGTACTAAGCGCTCTTGTAGGCTATATATACCGTTCACACGGGGCCAGCTTCAGTGATGAGAACCAGTTGGTTGACATCTTCAATTACATATCGGAACTTAGTTCTTCTGATAAAGTCGTAGGTGGAGATTTCAATCTATCAGATATCTGTTGCTCAAACTTAGTAACAAACGAAAAACTTGCTGAGTCTATAACCGCCGTCATCACTGGTGGTTACGAGCGACATGGTCGTGGCTACCAGGGGGTCAAAATATGCTTGACCTACACTTTAACTAAGGCACCTCCCATATAGCCACTGATGTAATTGACGGTCTCGCTGGATGTGATCACAAAATAGTCGGATGTAAATTTATAGTCGAGTCGTCGTTTGTCAGGTCAGCGTTGGTCCCATACTTCCTGTAACATGTTAATTGGGTAGCTTTCTCGGCTCTGCTTATTGTCTAAAATTTGGACTATTTCTTTGTTTCGCCTGATATTAAGGAAGCCTCTGCCAACTTTTATGACAATGTGACTATATGCTTAAGCATACTTGTCTCCTGCGATAATACGAGAGCCTCTTCTAAGTACGATAAAAACGCAAAATACAAGCGGAAAATACTAGTGCTTACTCGAACATATGAACGTACTCACGACTTCAGCGCATTACTTAGACTCCAGAGCCTTATAAATGAGACGGACACGAAGCACCACACTCTTCTTATGCAGGAAGAACGACAAGCTGTAAATAGTAGTAATACAAGTCAACTGGTGGCTGCATTACGGAGAAAAAGGCGCGTTGGCAAAACCGACCTACCCTCCCACATCGTCTTGCCTGAAGGTGAATGCATTGATTCCCAAATTGTTATGGCAGAAGCCTTTAACTCATATTTTGCTAGATACTTTAAACTTGAAAAAGAATGCAATTGTCAACCTCGTTTAACTTCTCTGAATAAGTCTCAGCGATCGAGCTTGGTGCCGTTACGATAAAACCTATGATTACCTGTCTACGACCATACTACAGACCTGGCAACGATGGGATCTCTTCCGCTTTAGTCAAACGCGGTGGAGATGACATCCCTCTTATGTTCTTAAGTATCACTTTGTCTCTCCAGTCTGGTCAATATACCGAACGTTGGAAAACGGCTACGGTTATACCGCGACATAAGTTCGGGTCGAAAACTGACACAAGGAATTACCACCCCATTAGTCACACAGCCATTCTCTCACGTCTGCTAGAGAGAATTGTTAAGGAACATTTGGTTTCGTTCCTATTATCGCACAAACGTCTCTCAACTTCACAGCATGGCCTTCTGAATTCCCGCTCTTGTGTTACCTGTCAAGTTGACTTCCTTAACCATCTAACTGAAGCAATTGACTCAAGTCTTCAGTGCATTGTCATCTCCCTCGACATGCAAAAGGTGTTTGACAGAGTCCTAAACAAAAGCCGCTATATAAATTAACCAAGCACGGTGTTACGAATCCGCTTCACTCTTGGATCAAAGAGTACCTAGTAGGATCGTCGCAAGTTGTGGATATCCATGGTTACATCTCTTCCCCTCGTCTTGTCACCATTGGATTGGTACAAGGCAGAGTATTAGGTTCAATACTCTTCCTACTGTATATAAATGACCTCCTTTCTGTCATACAATTTGGGAAGCTTAATTTTTTTGCTGATGATTTAAAGGTAATTTACACGTTTCCAGGTTTTTAGCGTACCGCTGAGTTTAACAATATCCAAAGCGACTTGGAGGTCATTGAGAAATGTGCTGATATGTGGCAGATGACATTTACATCGAAGTGTAGTATTCTATAGTATAGATGTCAGATGGCAGCAGAAGTGTCCAGGCTTCATGACGAAATCATTCCAACCAGCCGGTCTGTTCGCGATTTAGGTTTAGGATATTCTAGTTCGTTAAACTTTAGTGAACATACAAATCATATCGTGAAAAAGGCTAAGTAGTCGGTCGGGCTCATGTGCCACCTGCTAACCTTGAAAGAAATCAGACTAATTGCTTTCGAAAACATTATCTGACCTTTGCTTGAATATTGCTGTGTTACGTTCAATAACTTGCGAAAGGGTGACTTGAGAGTCATTGAAAACGTCCAATGCGCCTTTACAAAACCCATATTTGGCTATTCAACCTCTCTTTCATACAGAGATAATTGCAAGCAGTTGAATCTTTAACCTCTGTGGTTACGAATAATGCAATTAAAAATGTGCTTCTTCCACAAACTCGCATGGCGGAAAACGTATGTTGGAACCTATCAATTGCACTTTCGGGAAAATACCAGTTATGCACTGAGAGATAGTTAATGCATATTCGATCTACCTAAATTTAAGACCAGCCTAAAGAGAAATATCGATCTTCTTAGGTACGGCTCTATTTGCAATAAGCCGTCAAAAGAGATTAGGTGTATTGAACATTTGTGCATGTTCAAGGAAATGATTAAGATTTATCTGTCAAAGGACAAAGTTAAGTGGATCTTGAAAATTCAACTGGATGACGAAAAGCTGTAAGACGAAGGGCCGGATCATGTATGATACCGGAGAACATCGACTAGAAAAATATCCAACAAATGCACCGAATCAAACATGATCATCTAAGATGAGCCGTTACAACCGCTTCTTTTCTATTCTTTAATGCTTTTTCCTATGCGGTTTTACTCTTCTCAAACTTAATTCATACCAAGTGTCTTCTGTTTAAACCCGAGAGCAAAATTATTTACTGGTTTGGCGTCAGGAACTGTTTTCGTAATTTCCCCCACAAATGGATTAATTCGTAATATTTTTCTGAGATTCCCATCTCTACATTTGCTCTGCAGTGCTAAGTATTTCCCCTTCTTTTCTAAAGTTAACAGTCCAGAAATATACT
>CALYDF020008279.1:0-11616 GCA_944474145.2 Dicrocoelium dendriticum | reverse complement strand
GACAATACCCATTGCAATCGATCCATCCTTAACATTGCAACACAAGTTCACGCGTGATCTAGGTAACAAAGACCTTACCCTGATTATACCACGAGGCAAGACAAATTTGTTGTCTAACTTTCGTCTCACCATATATGCTTCGCTGTGGAATCGCTTGCCATTCACCATCAGGTCGTGTGAGACTGTGCAATCCTTTCGTGGTAAGTTGGGAAGCTACCTCTACCTGGACACCATTACGTCGCTATTTTCGTGTGGAAGGTCATTTGAACATCGATTCAATGAAACCCAGGTAATGTCTAATGGGTGTAAGATCACCAATTCACGTAATGTAATTAGTCCTTAGTGTCTATAACTACTCATAATGCAAATTTGCCTTTTCCACTCGTTAAGACAAATATATGGGGCAAATACCTTGCCAGAGATGTAGACAAATATAAGAAGCTAATGTCATATTGCTATTGCAAGAACATTACCTCACCTGTGTGTGTAGGTTCTATGCCAAATATTACCACAGCAATTTGCTTGAGGAGAAACATGCCCATCATTCTTATTCTTTTCTTGCTCTTATTTTCTTCATCGGTTATACTGTTTCCACTAGAGGCAATACTAACCTGAAACCTAATTGTGCCACTGGTACTTTGCAACTTCCACAAGGCACATATTGTGCGTTGGATAGGTTTCGGCTGCTAGGAGAGCTTTGGAAATTTGGCACAGGGACACCGGCTACCGGCCGGGTCAGAATACGAACCAATTGGTAACTCTTTCCCAACAAAGATCTGTTACAGTGATGCTGACAGAACGTGCAATCACCTCATCCTCGGTTGATCATGTACAATCAGGAGTATTGTTGGTGATCCCTAGCACTGACACTCTCATCCCTGTCTGCCTTTCGTTAACAGCGATGTGTCAACCTACTCGGGAGCATGCCTGTCCTACATAGACGCATACATCAAGCCCTGTGCTTACATTCAGAAAGTCCTTTTGGGTAATGTCCCATGACCAAGGAGAGCGTCACAGATGGTGCGGACATGTAACCCCTCAAGGATAGAATGAATTGATGCCCGCGTGAACCTGAATCCACAACAGGTTATATTGATTTTTGTAACACACTAATTAGTAGCACTGTGCGTTTGTTTTCCTTTAAAATTGTATAATTATTTCAATTGTTAAATTCCTGAGTTGACTACTGTATTCCCTCGAGCCCTTTCAGGTTTTTAAAACACCCTCACTCTAACTTCCACCTACAACATAAATCGATATGAGACGATGTACATTCATTGGTAGTCAAATCTGTACAAGTGCAGCTTGGATTGAATATTGGCGCGCTCCTTTCCAAAAGTTGACGGAGCTCGGATGTTACACTCCACTCACTTAACTGGTGGCACTTCACATGTGATGCACGATTTAGTCTCAGGGTCACAGTACAACAATATGAAACAATATTGCGTTTTGCAGGTAAGAATTTAATTATATATTTTACACCATCGTTCATGAGGTATAAGCTCCACGCTGACATTAGTGCGGCCTTTATTTACTTTGGTCATGTATAAGTAGAAAATGACATTGGTGTCATGGGTGAACAGGAACAAGTTTTGTGTTGTGTCGCCGCTGACATCTTCGCCCCACGACAGCAAGAAGAAGTCCAAAGACGAGCCAGAAAGAGACTTGTATACATGAAATCACATTCGCTTATATAGTTTTGAAAGCAAAATGAAGGCGTTACTAAATTACACTTGAGCCAACCAACAGAAGGAAAACGTCAAATGCAACGGCGAATAAGCAACCGCGTACTCAAGAGCTAATCGCATATGTCCTTAAAAATAGCATCATGGGACTCCCAGCGTAAAGCGAATATCCATTTACAGTGACGGGCACTGGTCAATCGGAATAACGAAATGTAGCATTTAAACAAATGTCACGAAACAAACGAGAACAAGAAGTGCAGTCCAATAAATTAAAAACTAGTACAATAATTGTGTGATAAGGAAATATTTCTTTTATGTGACCAAGTAGGAAAGTGATGCGGAAAAACCCATGGAATGGGTTCATGCAAATAACATTGATGAATAGGACACGGAGACGAGCGTCCATTAACAATGACGTGTGTACCAAGCGGGCTAACACACTGGAGCGTTTAAACAACAGTCAAGAAGTAGAAAATAGGAAAAATAAAGAACGGCACTTAAGCTCGCTCACAAAAAATGAATGTCTTATATCTGTTCCCCTTATACAATGGAGTAAAATATTACTAATCTAAAGTCTCTACTTTGAAAAACACTACCCTTCCATTTTCCATACTTTAATTCCGTGTAATTTAACCGTACATATTGGATTAACTTGTGTGATTTGAGTCAGCCTGCAACAACATTTTACTGAAATGTCAGTACCAGTTAGTTTACCTATTAAAGTCCAAACGGTGGCTTGGTGAAACAATTTCTGCAAGTTGAGACGAACAATAATTAACATATATTCCGATTATGTCATTAGAATCACGAAATTGATAACTTGTAGCCTTAAAGATCTTATGTTAATGGTTTCAATCAGAATGGTGGGAAACAAAACGTTAAATACATTTTCTTTATCAATTCTGTCCATCAATCTCGAGGTAATTTGGGTGTGGTCGATAGAGTGACAATTGTCAACGCACACAAATGAGCTGAGCGTCACTCAGACTGATCCTCACAACGATAAACGTGTGCCAATTAATGATGACTTGTGGGTTGTTACAAATGCTGTCGACGTTAAGGGTTCAGTTTAATCCCCAATGCATCAACAATTCTTTCTAGCTTATAGAAGCCATCTACCAAATGAACATGTCCGACAAATCTGTTCGCGATTGACTGCATTTAAAAAACTTGATTTATTGTAGGTGGAACGGGGGCACAACAAGCATAAGAACTTTGACTAAATCGGTGGACTCGTAGGAAATTACAAATGTCCCCTATAGGTACCGGATGAATTAATAAAAGAATCTTTATTACCGTGCATCGAAATTGTCGATTTGCATTTCTATAACGAGCCGTATTGCCAAACTGCTTGCGTAGTCATGAGCAGCTCTTTAACATATGTTTTCTTTATGACAATAATAGAACGAAGCGTAACCCAGGGGACAACTTAAGTTCCGACCGACAAACACCACGTGGATGATATTCTAACGTTTGGTTCCTCAGGACGGCAGAATACACACTTGGTGATTCGTCGAAATGCTACGCAAGCAACTTTATGATCTCTCGCGACATTGAGCAACAGAATCACTTTGCCTATTTGTTTTTGTTCTCCTAAACCATCAAAAACAGATAGCTTATAGCTTTTGTCTATAGAAAATCTACGTGTTCTGGTCAGTACCTACATTTTATCAGCTTTATCACAATGATTTACAAGCGCACGCATGTGTAGGCCTTAGTTAAGCTTAACCAGGTGAATGTGTTTGACCGATGTCTGGTTGTGGAAATAGAACTGATCACTATCACACATATTGCAAATGAATACCTCCAGAGAATCATTGAAAACGACAGCCAAATCAGCCAATCGAGGGATCTAATGCCCACCGTGTTTAAAATAAATATACTGTTTAAGCGACTGTGTAAGAGTGACATAACTGCACTGGGAACTAACGGGCGTCGATTGACTACCATGCTGCTGAGGTCGTCCTCATCGACCGAACCTACTAGCTGCTGCAGTCTGCACTAAAAGATACTCAGGCTATCGTTGTCAATTTCCATAGCGTATACCAATTCATATATAGTGGAGGAGCTGGTTACATAAGCACTACCAATAATACCATGAGTTTCCAAATGAAGGAATACATAACAAACTGGATCCAATGTGATACGACACAACAAGCATGATCAATCCAGGCTGTGTTTACGCAGGCCACAGAACCTTCGATCATCCGACAATCACTGACTGCAGATCTGTGGATTGAGGTCAGCACTTAATTTCAAGTTCTGTTGTGGCACACAAATTCCCGCCTCACCTGGTTAGATGAGACTGTTCCGATAGGTCAGATCAAACCGGCGCATTGTGTCCACTATCAACTGCTGGTCAGTCTCAGGTTGCCACTGAGGTAAGTATTATAATCACGTCCGACGACTGGGGTGGTGCGCGGAAGTTCGCCTCCCGATCAATCCATCCAAGTCGACATTCACGAGCCTGGGGCAAGGTGGTGACGACTACACCTACACTCTTAACGTCCAACAGCTATATCCCACTCCTTTTGTGAATTACTAGGCGTACTATCACGTTGTGCTTTGAAGTCCTTTGACAACGCGAATATGCTACACCGAAACGGGTTACGCGTTGCTTAGAGCGATCAAACGCAACGTTGCAACCGATCTGAAGAGATCACAACTAGTTTCTTCTCTCACATCCTCGGATCAATGCTGGAGTAAAGCTCAGCTGCCTATTGCCCAACCATCCGAAACGAGCACAGAAGCTCAAGTAGTTCCAATAGGTCAATATCAGATTCATACAAATTTTACGAAAATTATTCTATGAAGACTGGTTCGAGAAACCAGAACCCTACAACTTGCTTTGTCATTGTGTGCTAGTCGATCTCATTATGGCCAACCGTATAGTACGTCTCAGTGACTTCATCATGTTGAGGTCCTTGCCTCAGTTGCGAACAGCAAGCGGCACAGACGTACACCTGTAAAATCTCAAACGGATGGTGATACATAAAGTGAAGAACTATTAGATTAGAGCAAGGCTTGAGGACGTTTTTTGCAACATTTTTGATTATATATGCGATGGATTTGGGCTGATTTGAAATTATACTTGCTCCCACATAGAATATTCAGTATTCAGTATCACTAAAAGTATCGGTTCCAAACTGATATGCGAAGGGCAACATCGTACAGTTTTCCTCCGTTGCTTTTAGTGTTCGTTTCTATTTTCCTGATGGACTTTGCTTAGATGTCATCGATTGTTGTGTATTCCCATATAGTATCCTAGAATTTATGCGCTCTGCGGTGCAATCTATTTCTATTTGGGTCTTTGGACCGTTACTCGGATCGTTAGTTTATTTGTATTCCCAAAGTTCCCAATTTCATAATTTGCAGTTTCGCTCTTATTTGATGTCACATAATATCCGCGGTTGTTGCTTGTGGAACCTGCTGTGACCCTTACTTCTGCGGGATTTGTAACAGTAATTGCGTTGTGCCTCTGTCCAGTATCGTCTGGCCAGACAGCCTCAGCATTATCATTCATTGATACTTCGTGGGTGTGTTGAATTCGGCTTTGGTGCGTATCTCTAGATAGGTGAAGTGTTGGTGCTCTGTTAACGTCCACATCGTTGTCAATAGTAATGGTTCAACTGGGATAAGTATGAGTGTTTGTTTGTTTCGTTTTACGTACAAACCGCCTTCGTATTGGCGCCTGGTTGCTTCTGATCAGAATGTACTTAAAGCCTTTTCGTGCTACAATGAGCCATTTGCTATGTACAAAATGTTCAATAGTCGCTTCACCTAGCAAAGTAGAAACGTTGTGGCATAATTACATTGTCACATTATTCGGAAGCCTGAAATATAAAGGAAAACAAATTGCATGCCGAAATCTATAATCAGCTGTCGGGTGGGTTGAATACAAGTACAATCTTTGATCTATGTAAACGTACCTGATGCATATCTTTGAGTCAGTATAAAAGAAAACCAGCCATGTGTATTGCGTCATATTTCACGCCTTTTGAGCCATTAAGTGATTCACATAAAGATGGGGAATGAGGGCATTTTGCAACAATGCGCGGCAATCCGGTTTCCGTGATAGGACTTCTTCGGGAGCAGTAATGCGGCCTTACCGTTCAGACATGAAACCATTTCTATTGTCGAAGTATAAAGCTACTGCTTCTTGTCTTTCGTTTGCTTAGCCAAGACACTTTTCGTTTTAGTGAAATGACTGCTGCAGACTGCTACTGTTTCTTGTTCTTTCGTTGTCTTAGATGAGACCGTTTCGTTCTCGTGTCACAGTTGCTGCAAAACGCAACTGGTTCCTGTTTTTATGTCCTATCCATTGCAGCTAGCATATTAGAACAGCTAGCGGGCAAATCGAGCTGTAGAGCCAAAAAACGTTACTCATCCTAACATTGCTCACCCATATATGTCTACTTTTGACAATTAAGTAGAAATGTGTCAGAAACGGACCGATCTACTTCTGCGTGCATACCGGTCGTTCAGATTCGTCCTCCAACTTTCGGGGTCACGGAATAATTTGCAGGAGGAACGTTTGTGGATCCGACATTTGCGAGAAGGGGTTGTGAGCACAGAGTCGGATTTGTACGGTTAACGTCACCTAGATTAAGTGAAGGTCAAATTCTCATTGTCCGATGGATGGGAGCTGATGACTGCAAAACTGACCTCAGCTACACTGCTGTGTCAAAGTCACAGATCGGCGATGTGTAAGTAAACTGTAATTTGTGGAACGTTGGATGCTGCTTGCTTTCTCACTACACAGCGCCTTACACCGAGTTTCGAACTTAGTTACACTCGCCAACTGCTTCTCGAAGCATTACTTTTGGATAACATCCGGGCTTTCTATCCCTCAATCACCGAGTATTACTTTGCAACTGGTAAACATGGTTAGCAATTCCTTGGAAGCGCGTTTTGCGTGCATGAATGGTAATACGCAATTTCCAATGAGAAGGCGATCCACCTTGAATTGAATGCCGCTCATTTCAAGCACTGTATGAATGTACTGTGTTACTTGCTCGAAACAGTGCACCATAGTTCAAAGTGGATCACGGTCCATTTTGGGGTTACAAATCTCAATCTACGCACAACGTGTGCACTTTGAAGACGGTCATTCCCACGGTATAATTACCAGGTGGATAAGTGGCATATAAAAAGCACCAAATGAAAGAAAGTGGGCCATAAGGTTCAAACGGTCTTGGACCATTGAGTTAGCCTAATAATGTTAGGTAGATCAAAGGGATATGAAATGCAAATTAATTGCCGGAAAGCTACACAGCACAGATGGAACAGGCGCGTTTGTAATTTTTACATTGAATGTCCTACTGAAATTCTTAATGATATGTTCCCCAACGTCGCTTGAAATGGATTTGTCAACTAGTTCATCCGGCTAGTGCAAAATGCGTCGGACACCAACTTCTTTCTCCCGAAGCAGACGAAGTCTTTCCTGAGGAGCCGGAACCAAAAATGTATAACGTTATGCCATTCGGTCTGGGGCGGTTATGAAGCCTGTCAGAATGTGCTAATCAGTATGCCTACGAGCTTAGTATGAACTTATTGTTAAATCGGTTGGCAAAGATAAACGTAAATATCAACTGGACCTAGCGAAAAAATGCAGTAGTACTCTTAATATTCCCGACAGCACGTAAACAAGCTACGGAGAGTGAAGCGGGGGATCCTGGTCCTACTCGCAACGGATGGTCCGGCGCTAACTACACAAGAGCTGGCCAATGCGTTTTGGCTATAGTTTGCCGCACTTCCCAGAATGAATCGTCATTTTATCCGTTTTTGATACAGCTCCTACCACCTCTCGGATTAAGCCATGTATGCGTCACTAAATCCAATATAATGAAAAGACTACTATCCTGGCGTGGACGACATAAGCCAGAAGGCATTAAAGATAGCCACAATGAAACTTGCCGAAATGCTGACTCGGTTTTTCAACGAAGCCTTGGGGTAATGTTGATTCCCACAATGTGGAAACATGGTATATCCATTCCCACTTACAAGTATGATAATTGTATGAAGTCCACGAACTACCGCCAATCACTCGCGCCCAGTCCTCTCTCGAGTTATGGTAGGCATTATAATGGAGGTGCTATATGCGATATCTTGAGAGTGACCACATAATAGTGTCACAGCGACATGGATTCCGCCAAAATCGGTCATGCACTACAACCTTATTGCTAACCCGAGCAAGCAGGACGGAGTCAGTAGATTCCAAATTGCGAGTGGACGTCGCATACCAAACCTTATCTAAAGCACTCGACTACCTATATCACCTCAACTTTCTCCACAAACCTTGGAGCCCTGGAATCGGCGAACATGGGCTGAGTAGGGTAAGCTACTTCTTTATTTAACGTCCGCTGCATATAAGAGTCTGTAACTCCATCTGCGACCCGATTGAAGTCCAGCGTGGTGTGACCCAGGATCGATACTGAGACTAAGTTTTCAGAAATGATCTTGCCACAACGCTGCAGTCGGACCTATTATTTACTGACGAAGTCAAAATCGGACATGACAACAAGATAGGGGACGACCCGGCGGCACTGCGGATAGATTTCGATTGCGCCTATACGTAACCATCTGAAAATCGGCTCCAGTTTCACTTGGCGAAATGCGAAGTCGTGAGCGTAGGCCAGCGGTTTACTCGTGAGTATCGACTAGGGTCACATCAGTTGCAACATACTACATGGGGTAGCTGTCACGGTGTGGTCGTGCAGGATGACAAAAACGGCTTGTAACAGGTTGAAAATACATAGAGAAGAGCCAAATAATGTCTTGGCCTTGTAAGAAGTGCCTTCGGGAAGTTTGAGTCATCTGTTATTCTTCAAATGCTGAAAAATCGCAACACGTAAACATCTATAATGCAACTGTAACGGTAAAGCAATAAATAAATTTTCGGAAGGAGATTCATAATTTTAGTAGTTATGGTTTTCCGTCGCGTTATAGTTTGGATGAACATATATATGATCTATAACTAGTCCCGTCCTACGGTTCCATTTTCTGCGCTCTGGAGACTTATGAAGCCAGCCTATGCATCATATTTACTGTCCGTTTGTGGAAGCAAACGAAAAGTAAAAAAAGACGCTTCAATGCAACCAACACAGTTGGAGCAATGCAGGCTTTATGCTAGATGAGTGCTTTACGTTCGGCCATTGGGACCTATTCCATTTGGATAGATACAACACACTAGATGAATCGATTCATAACCGTACGATGCACTATGGTTATTCACAGAGCAGTGTCAAAGGGTTTGCCTTGAACCATAACGTGCCTCCGAGAAGTTTGCTGAATACTATCAGTAAATAAAGAAAACAAGCGTAACTACCCAAATACAGTTACATGGCTTCAAATTAATTCCTAGTAGCTACAAAACATTTTTTACCAGTTGTCAAACTGTTGGAAGCCGTCAACCAGCGATTCTTGTGAAATCAGTCGATGTACCCTGGTTACACTTTGATGGATATACTCAAGGTCTGTGAAAGAAAACAATAAGAAGTCCACCGGCGCCAAATCTGGACAATAATAGGGTCTTGAAGAACGGTCACCTTGCGTTGAAAGAGGAAATTGATCAGGCTGATTGCAATATCCGCATTGGCACTGTCGGGGAGCAAATTCACCTGTCCACTCTGGCAGAATTCTGGCCGAACCAACCCATTGTATTGCATCCGCCTTCTCAAAACTCCAGTGTAAACTTCGCGTTGACAGGTTGACCCTCCAGTTGAAACTCGTGATGGATCAAGCGCAATTGTCAAAATGATGATTGACATCGTCTTAATCTTGGATTTCATCAGCTCGTATTTTTCGGGAGGCGAAAAAATGATGACAGCTATGTCACTGTCTGTCACTTGGTCCCCGAATCGTGCTGGCAGAACCAGGTGCTTTTTCCTATACTTATTGTTACCAAAAGCTGCATATTTCGGTCACGCATGTCGATGAAATCTCAAAGCGTTTCCATCCGAGGTTGCTTCTGGTCATCTGTCCCCGTATGCGGTAAAAACACGGCACAAATCATACGTTTTGTTTACTGTTCGTGAAAAATACTGCTTGCACCTTGTTTGCTTACTTGCAAGCCTCCTGCCGTCATTCAAAAAAACAGCCGTGGATCATCCGCAAACACCAGGCTTCCAACTTCATCTTCGGTCAGGAATTACGCTTGTTGACCGTCGACCCGAGTGCAGCTCATCTTCGGCACCTTCTTTCTGGTCTCAAAAATGTTTAAGCCATCCCGACACACACTTTTACTCATTGTTTCAACCTCGTAAACGTGCCAAAACCTTTCATGAGTCTCCGTGGTCGTTTGGTATAATTTGAAGCAAAGCTTTGTGCTAACCCACCACACAATTTTGTGATGACGTGAGTCACAAAGTGCATCACTGTCTCAGTTTCGTGAGCTACACGATAATGAACAATGAACAATGATTTATCACGGGATATAAGCAAGTGCTTGACACGTCCCTTAGGATGGTAGCGCCGAATATGATACAATTAAAATATGTCTGGGTCATCTATCGAACGTCTGCCGAGATGAATACTTTGATAATTAACATCAGTGTAAAACGAAACAATTATCGCGCGTAAACGTTCAGAAAGACACTGGGGCCCAGTGGTAGTTGAGGTAGGGAGTGAGAACATAAAATATGCTCGCTCACTTAGGTCCATTTGATACATTAGTCCTGTTGAAAACATGCTTCGCGTAATCCACAACAGAGGAGCTTAGGTAACAAAATGGTGGGAGCTGAGAGCAAAATCTAATCGTTTTTTGAAAACATCCAGGATAGGAGAGGATACAACTGAGTCTGGGAGTGCGTTCCATGGTTTGCAAACCCGAAGGGAAAAGTAATTCCGTCGACACTCTAGAAGGCTATTTAGTTGACATGCTCTCAGCGCGGCTGCTAACAAAGGGGATCGTTTACCGAAAGTTTTAGACGCACCTGGCACTTAGCTTGTGTGAACAGCAAACTTATAGTTGATTAGTTATTAAACTCAATAATAGTTTATGCTTTGAGGAAATAGTTTATCCGGTAGTGGTACTCGCCACTGATTGCAACATAAATCAAGAGCCGGTAACAAATAGCAAATGGGTGTTGCCCGCCAGAAAACACTGCACTACTATGACGCGTTTTGATGTTATTACATTATATCGGATAGAGAAAACAGGCATCGTTGTGAAAAGGTTGCCCGTGACCTGGTGGCTTAGGGGCATCGCTCACAACTAACATCCAGATGGTCCCGGGTTCGATGCCTGCTTACACTCTCTGATGAGAGTTAATAACATCGAGACGCGTCATAGTAGCATAGTATTTTCGGGCGGACAACACCCAATTTCTATTTGCATCAACTACTGTCCTCGTGATCAAGAGACCCAGGTCACTTCAATGGGAATCGCGGTCAACGTTGAGATTGCGCTTAGCAATCCATCCACACAACGTATACTTTAAAAATGATCCTTAACAGCCGGTTACCTTTTAAGCGATGCTCCGAAATGTAACTACCATTTAGCAATTATTTCAGTGCAGAGACGTTGGCTTCCATATCTTCTCACAGAATGTGCATATCTGAATATAAGTGATGAATTGATTGTAGTTCATAGAAAAATACATTTAAACTTTTCAGCCTAATTGAACAGAGCATATTCTTCTTTCGGAAGCGGAGGGCATTTTGTTTAAATAAATCATTACACGGTTTTCATCTAAGCCGAACAATTTAAATCGATTTCAAATATAACTTACAAGCTTACGTCGACTGTGTGAGCTGACGCTTAAATGGCATTCAATATTTGTTTAAGATATTCTGAAACCTCGCTTTCAGCATTCGTATCTCTAGTTGTTAAGCCGATCAGGCAAGCGTGACTTCACCAACGTCAAAGAAGTTGTGATCCAGTCATAGTGTAAGTAGCGTCTGAAAGCCAAGTCACTGGATAAACTATTTC
>CALYDF020008278.1:0-11831 GCA_944474145.2 Dicrocoelium dendriticum | reverse complement strand
ATGTTATGCATAGGTTGAGACGATTGACAGCTAGTTCTAATTTGTCTAGTGCTGCTTGGCACGTTTGATAGCTGTCACAAACAAGCGCGGTGTCGTTTGCGAACTTCAAATCAAGAAGTCGATCACCTAAAGGCCGCTCCACACCTAAGTCTTGCCCAATGAACGCAGTTTCCATGACTTCGTCGATGGGGGAGTTAAAAATCCAATGCAACAGCAGACATCCCTGTCTCAGCCCGCTCGAGATATTGAAAGGTGGCCACAGTTTACTATAAGCTCTAACTCTGTCCGATCTACGCGCGTATAGCGCTCTTATGGCATCTACATATTTCTCGGGCACACCTTTTTTTGATCAGACCGTTCTAAAGGACACATCGATCTACCGAACCGAAGACACATTTGATGTTGCGAAACACGACTGTGCTTGGTAGCCACTAAATATGGTGTTGTTCCAACAATTGTCGTAATGTGAATGTATGCTCCATACAGCTTCGGCTTCGACGAGACCCTGCTTGCACTTCACGAACCTGGCTTTCACCGGTGCCAGACATTCTAGGGCGAATGACAGACAGGTGCCCTAGAGGTGATGGTTATCAAACTGATCCTTTTGTGATTGCTGCATGCAGAAGGTGAGGCTCCCTTGAGAACTAGAATTATAAAGGAGCGGTTCCAGTCTGTTTTGACAGTCTACTGTTCCCACAGCTACACTGGTAAGTTGTGCAAATCATGAGATCAGGCCTCCGAACTTGAATGGGGCTGGAGGAAGCCTGTATGCTCCTGCGGCTTTATTCGGTTTCAACAGTCTGAGCTCACGTTCGACTTTTTCGCGGGAGGGCGAATTCAAGGATACTGCTCAGAAAGAAGGGCGTTCACGGGCTGATAAGGAAGCTGGTAACTGTCTGCTTAAATTGCTTTTCAACGTTCCTAGCGTTTTGCCAATCTGTGGATTGGCTGCCCACTCTCACCGCATATAGTCGCGCTAACATCAGGTATACTTCTGTCCGTTTCCCGTATCAGACTGAATAACTTACGATAATTACCATTGGCAGCGGCTGTTTACATCTCTGATGCATGGTGAGACCACCATGCCTCGAAGATTCTCCTCAGGCTTTCACGCGCTTTTGCCATGAAGTGTTTGCGTATCACATTTTGTTCGCTTCCTGCCAGAATACGCCGGCGAGCTTCCAGGAGTTCCAGAGACTGTGCGGAGACCCACTGCTCAGGCTGACAATCTGAGTTGTCACGTGAAGAATATCCTGCTGTCTAATTAATATGTGAACAGTGGCCTTTAATTGTGTCCATATAGCATTTACTCAACCCGCATACCAACACAGTTTCATATGCGTTCAAAACACCCGGGTTCGCCAGTTGCCTGGTGCCTATACTCTCACAGCAGGAGAGTCCATGGCGCGCTGAGGCTTATGGTGGCTAGGTCCTGGCAAATCGTCGACCTGCTGCTGCTAATGTGCCGTGCTCATCTCCTCGTGGTGACCGCTAAGTGGGCGTTGCGTTACACCTTCTAGCTAAGAGCCAGAACACAATTTCGCGTGAGTCAGTTCACTGACTCATGCCGCACGGTACGCTGCCTTTCGGTTGTACATTTTATCGAAGGATTTGTCTGAAGACCCGAGTCGTCCTCATGTCAAGTGTGGACGCCCTGTCAGTACACCTGTCAAAACTCAGACCCTGAAATACACAAATACTGATGTCATGCTGTACCGGCCGTCGTGCGTTGATGAGGAAGCGATAAGAATCCGATTGTTTGCAACATACAGCAGAGTGGATAAGCGAAAACACATTACCTCTGACGTCTCTGTTCTTTTTCCCCCTGCACATCCTCTCCCATTTCACCTAACCCCCCTCCTTTCTCAAATCCAGGTGGTTGAGCGCGCCGTTGCTTGCCACCGCGTAAAGCGCTTAATATCGGGTGCTGGAATGTGCGCACACTACCCGACCGGAACATAAGTGAGCGTCCCGAGCGACACATTGCACTGGTCGCGATGGAACTCGCTCCCTATGGGACTGACATTGCCGCAGTGAGGTGCGGCCAGCTGAACAAAGCAAGTTACATGGGTTGGGCGCTGGGTACACGTTCTACTAAGTGGGTAATGCCACTACAACGCCACGTGAACATGGGGTTGGATTTGCTGTTCGACCGCCTAAATGACCAGCTGGTGGCAAGGCCGACTGGCACCAGCTCACGACTGATGATTCTTCGCCTGCGCCTTGGAAGAGGTAGATTTGTCACTTTCCTTAGCACGTATGATCTCACGATGTGTTACACTGATGATACAAGGGGTTAGTTTTACACTCAGTTATTCTCCGTGATGCGGTCTGTGCCGAGGAGCGACCGGCTATTATTACTGGGTGATTTCAGCGCGCGCGTTTGGCGTGATTCCGCGGGATGGACAGACGTCATCGGTCCGTATGGTCTTGGCAGTCAGTGGGAACGGTGACCGACTGCTATCACTGTGTGCCACTCGGCCTGACGATCACCAACACACAGTTTGCACTGGGTACTAGTGGTATATGTACTTGAATGTACTGACAGAGTGGTCACGCTCACTTGCTCGGCCATATCATTGTACGTCATCGTGACATGCGTGAAGTGCGCATGGCACGTGTACTGCGTGGTGCTGAGTGCGGTGCTGATCACAAATTAGTGCGCACCAAATTGTACGTAAATTTTCACTAATCTATGTATTGCGCTCCTGCCGTGAACTGGCAGAAGTGTAACATCCTTCCCCTAGGTACTTCTGAGAAGAAGATGGGGATGGAGAAGTTGATGGCTACCCGCCTTGGCGATTTCGACTGCATAACATCTGTTGGAGAGCTATAGTACCACATCTGTGAACAGGTGACGGCCGTGGCCGAGGAAACGATCTGGCGTGCAAACTGTAACCGGCCCGATTGGTTTGATGATAATGTGATCATTGGTGCATTATTGTCTGAGAAGAATGCAGCCTTCGCTGCACATGTGGCGGACCCTAACGCCTCCGAGCAGTTGAGTCATTTTCGCACACTTCGACGGTGACTAACTCGAGAGCTTTGTCGCATCAATAATGCATGGTTGATAGAGATGGCGAAGCAGATGAGATGCTACGCCGAACGCCGTCAACATAAGGAAATCTTTGAATCCTTGAAGACGGTATATAGACCCACATAGCAGCCGCTGAGAACGCTGCTCGATGCTACTTCAGGCGCTGCCTGTACACAAACTGCGGAAATAATACAGATCTGGCGAAAGCTTTTCGACTATCTCTTTAACAACTGTTCATAGATTGACTAGCCTACGTTGGAAGGGAGGCAACAACCTGAGATGAAGATGTCTTGCTGACACACCTACATTGCATGAAAAGCAGAGAGCACATGTTCCGCTGCGAAGCGGCAAGTGCGCCGGAGCCGATGAGATATCACCAGAAGTGTTGCAACACGGCGGACCCACTTTGATACATGCGCTGCAATACGTGTGGTTTCCAAAGAAGTGCCGGTAGATCTGAAAAATGCCTTTGTGCTAACACTGTTCAAGGACAATGGAAACCAGAAGTGTGCCACGAATTATCGTGCTATCAACTTGCTGAGTTGTGTGGCGACGGTACTTGCCCGAAGCTTGCTCAGCAGCCTCGTTACTCAGGTCGTTGAACCGGAAGAACAATGCCGATTCCGTTCGGGCCACAGCACCATAGACATGGTGTTCGCGGCTCGTCACTTGCAAGAGAAATTCAGAGAGCGACACTAACCATTGTAGTTGTTTTTGGTCGGCTTCATCAAGGCATTTGACACAATGAATCGCGAGGCACTGTGGCTGGTGTTGGGTAAGTTTGGTTGCCTGTGTAACTAATTGAATGTCTACACATTGGTATGCGGCCGATGGTGCAGCTGAGTGGACAAACGTCGGGTGACTTTGATGTTCTCTCTGGTATGAAGCAAGGCTATATCTTAGCCCCTGCTTGTGCTCGTGTTCGTGTTGAGTACCGTATTGATGTTGGGGCGAAAGCCCTAGTGTGTGAGGACCGTTCGTGTTTCTGTTGCGTTGTTCACACATGACACGGATACTTTGCAGCGCGCGACGACGGCTCTCGTTTTGACGGCGGTCGATTTCGGACTCACCATAAACACAAGCAAGACTTTCTCAACCTACACCAGAAATGGAATCAACATGCTTGCCGCAAATCCACATCCGTGATGAAGTTTTGGTGATTTTGCCACCCTGGAAGTGTAATGTCCATCGACGTGCAGGTGATGAGTTAGCTTATGGCTCGTTGGGCGGAACATTTCAGGTTCAGTTCAGCTGGCCCCCTGCTCCCGAACTTCTTCCTACTCAGGTGATGCAGGACGTGCCATGGACGGTTAGTTTAGAGCCTCCGTCGGAGGCCGAGATCCGAAACGCGATCACAGCCCTCAATCGTTTTCGTGCCGCTGGCCCGGATTCCCTCCCACCTGCACTATTTAAGGATGGAGGTGAGGTCCTCCGCAGGGCACTGACCTCCCTATTCGAACGTATCTGGAACGAAGTGAGTGTGCCGGCCAATTGGAGCGAATCGATTATAGTTGCAATATACAAGAAGGGCAGTCGTACAGACTGCTCTAACCACAGGGGTATTAGCCTAACGCCAGTTGTGACAAAATTACTGGCCTCGATTTACGTTCGTCGCCTCACTGTGGAACGGGAATCTCGGATTAGGGAAGAGCAGGTTGGTTTCAGCCTAGGGCGTGGCTGTATAGACCATATATTCACTTTGTGGCAGGTGCTAGAGCAGCGCCGCACATACCGCAGACCGACAATAGCTGTGTTCTTCGATTTCAAGAGTGCGTTTGATTCGGTCGATCGATCGATTCTGTTCGAACTACTTGCGCGGAAAGGTGTTCTCACGAAATATGTGAACATACTTCGTGCTCTATACTCGAATACTACAGGCCGCATCAGGGTCTATGGTGGCCTATCGGATAGCTTCTCGACTACAAGTGGCGTTCGTCAGGGTTGTCCGATTTCCCCGTTTTTGTTCAATTTCGTCGTGGATTCTATCATGGAGTGTTCCCTTGCGGAATCTCATCATGTAGGCGTTGAGTTGCTGCCTGGTGAAAGGTTAGTTGATCTAGATTATGCGGACGATATCGTCTTGCTTTTCGACGATGTTGCGGCGGCACAATCAATCCTGAATAGCCTGCCTAGAGTGGTCCCATTATTTGGTATGCACTTCGCACCTTCAAAGTGCAAAGTGTTGCTGCAGGACCACCATCCACTTGATGACCCCTTGACACTTGCTATCGAGGAACTCGAGGTGGTTGGTCATTTCACTTATCTTGGCAGCTGCATCAGCAATGATGGGCGCATAGAAACTGACGTGAGCTCACGCATTGCAAAAGCCAGAGCTACCTTCTTGAACGTGCGGCATGTTTGGCGATAGAAGGGAATTTCCCTCCGTCTGAAAGGCCGTGTATACGAGGCCACAGTGAGGGCCGTTCTGCTCTATGGTTGTGACGTGACGGTCTAACATGACGGTGCTGATCGGTTTAGTCGGTTTTCTTGCACCAAATACGGGTCGTAGAACATGCTCATTGCTCATGGGGTGTTCATTTTAGGCGTGAGCTGAATTGCGAAGGCAGCGATGCTCAAACGTAAGTAACCTATTTGTGTCTCGATCTGTTGGGTGGAACGCCGGCTGAGTTGTAAACTCTGCCCTTCAGGGCGAAAGTGATGTTGCACCGGCACCACAAGTGGTGAGGATTGGCAAATTCGTCTCTGGATCTTTCTATTCGGTTCATGATTTCACCTCTTGTTCACAAACTAATGTAGGTCCCTAGGTAATTCCATGTCTTAACGACTCCTAGCTGATATCCACCAAGGGTCAGCGCAGGAGTCGGTTCCTGCCAGTCTTGGAGAAGGATTTTTCGCGAATGTTATGCATAGGTTGAGACGATTGACAGCTAGTTCTAATTTGTCTAGTGCTGCTTGGCACGTTTGATAGCTGTCACAAACAAGCGCGGTGTCGTTTGCGAACTTCAAATCAAGAAGTCGATCACCTAAAGGCCGCTCCACACCTAAGTCTTGCCCAATGAACGCAGTTTCCATGACTTCGTCGATGGGGGAGTTAAAAATCCAATGCAACAGCAGACATCCCTGTCTCAACCCGCTCGAGATATTGAAAGGTGGCCACAGTTTACTATAAGCTCTAACTCTGTCCGATCTACGCGCGTATAGCGCTCTTATGGCATCTACATATTTCTCGGGCACACCTTTTTTGTTCAGACCGTTCTAAAGGACACATCGATCTACCGAACCGGAGACACATTTGATGTTGCGAAACACGACTGTGCTTGGTAGCCACTAAATATGGTGATGTTCCAACAATTGTCGTAATGTGAAGATATGCTCCATACAGCTTCGGCTTCGGCGGGACCCTGCTTGCACTTCACGAACCTGGCTTTCACCGGTGCCAGACATTCTAGGGAGAATGGCAGGCAGGCGTCCTAGAGGTGATGGTTATCAAACTGATCCTTTTGTGATTGCTGCATGTAGGTGAGGCTCCCTTGAGAACGAGAATTATAAAGGAGCGGTTCCAGTCTGTTTTGACAGTCTACTGTTCCCACAGCTACACTGGTAAGTTGTGCAAATCATGAGAGCAGGCCTCCGAACTTGGAGAGGGCTGGAGGAAGCCTGTATGCTCCTACGGCTTTATTCGGTTTCAACAGTCTGAACTCACGTTCGACTTTTTCGCGGGAGGGCGAATTCAAGGAGACTGTTCAGAAAGGAGGGCGTTCACAGGCTGATAAGGAAGCTGGTAACTGTCTGCTTAAATTGCTTTTCAACGCTCCTAGCGTTTTGCCAATCTGTGGATTGGCTGCCCACTCTCACCGCATATAGTCTCGCTAACATCAGGTATACTTCTGTCCATTTTCCGTATCAGACTGAATAACTTACGATAACTACCATTGGCAGCGGCTGTTTACATCTCTGATGCATGGTGAGACCACCAGGCCTCGAAGACTCTCCTCAGGCTTTCACGCGCTTTTGCCATGAAGTGTTTGTGTATCACATTTTGTTCGCTTCCTGCCGGAATACGCCGGCGAGCTTCCAGGAGTTCCAGAGACTGTGCGGAGACCCATTGCTCAGGCTGACAATCTGAGTTGTCACGTGAAGAATATCCTACTGTCTAATTAATATGTGAACAGTGGCCTTTAATTGTGTCCATATAGCATTTATTCAACCCGCATACCAACGCAGTTTCATATGCATTCAAAACACCCGGGTTCGCCAGTTGCCTGGTGTCTAGACTCTCACAGCAGGAGAGTCCATGGCGCGCTGAGGCTTATGGTGACTAGGTCCTGGCAAATCGTCGACCTGCTGCTGCTAATGTGTCGTGGTCATCTCCTCGTGGTGACCGCTAAGTGGGCGTTGCGTTACACCTTCTAGCTAAGAGCCAGAACACAATTTCGCGTGAGTCAGTTCACTGATTCATGCCGCACGGTACGCTGCCTTTCGGTTGTACATTTTATCGAAGGATTTGTTTGAAGACCCGAGTCGTCCTCATGTCAAGTGTGGACGCCCTGTCAGTACACCTGTCAAAACTCAGACCCTGAAATACACAAATACTGATGTCATGCTGTACCGGCCGTCGTGCGTTGATGAGGAAGCGATAAGAATCCCATTGTTTGCAACATACAGCAGAGTGGGTAAGCGAAAACACACTACCCCTGACGTCTCCGTTCTTTTTCCCCCTGCACATCCTCTCCCATTTCACCTAACCCCCCTTCTTTCTCAAATCCAGGTGGTTGAGCGCGCCGTTGCTTGCCACCGCGTAAAGCGCTTAATATCGGGTGCTGGAATGTGCGCACACTACCCGACCGGAACATAAGTGAGCGTCCCGAGCGACACATTGCACTGGTCGCGATGGAACTCGCTCACTATGGGACTGACATTGCCGCAGTGAGGTGCGACCAGCTGAACAAAGCAAGTTACATGAGTTGGGCGCTGGGTACACGTTCTACAAGGTGGGAAACGCCACCACAATGCCACGTGAACATGGGGTTGAATTTGCACTGTTCGACCGCCTAAATGACCAGATGGTGGCAAAGCCGACTGGCACCAGCTCACGACTGATGATTCTTCGCCTGCGCCTTGGAAGAGGTAGATTTGTCACTTTCATTAGCACGTATGATCTCACCATGTGTTACACTGATGATACAAGGCGTTAGTTTTACACTCAGTTATTCTCCGTGATGCGGTCTGTGCCGAGGAGCGACCGGCTATTATTACTGGGTGATTTCAGCGCGCGCGTTTGGCGTGATTCCGCGGGATGGACAGACGTCATCGGTCCGTATGGTCTTGGCAGTCAGTGGGAACGGTGACCGACTGCTATCACTGTGTGCCACTCGGCCTGACGATCACCAACACACAGTTTGCACTGGGTACTAGTGGTATATGTACTTGAATGTACTGACAGAGTGGTCACGCTCACTTGCTCGGCCATATCATTGTACGTCATCGTGACATGCGTGAAGTGCGCATGGCACGTGTACTGCGTGGTGCTGAGTGCGGTGCTGATCACAAATTAGTGCGCACCAAATTGTACGTAAATTTTCACTAATCTATGTATTGCGCTCCTGCCGTGAACTGGCAGAAGTGTAACGTCCTTCCCCTAGGTACTTCTGAGAAGAAGATGGGGATGGAGAAGTTGATGGCTACCCGCCTTGGCGATTTCGACTGCATAACATCTGTTGAAGAGCTATAGTACCACATCTGTGAACAGGTGACGGCCGTGGCCAAGGAAACGATCTGGCGTGCAAACTGTAACCGGCCCGATTGGTTTGATGATAACAATGTGATCATTGGTGCATTATTGTCTGAGAAGAATGCAGCCTTCGCTGCACATGCGGCGGACCCTAACGCCTCCGAGAAGTTGAGTCATTTTCGCACACTTCGACGGTGACTAACTCGAGAGCTTGTCGCATCAATAATGCATGGTTGACAGAGATGACGAAGCACATGAGATGCTACGCCGAACGCCGTAAACATAAGGACATCTTTAAATCCTTGAAGACGGTATATGGACCCACATAGCAGCCGCTGAGAACGCTGCTCGATGCTACTTCAGACGCTGCCTGTACACAAACTGCAGAAATAATACAGATCTGGCGAAAGCTTTTCGACTATCTCTTTAACAACCGTTCATAGATTGACTAGCCTACGTTGGAGGGGAGGCAACAACCTGAGATGAAGATGTCTTGCTGACACACCTACATTGCATGAAAAGCAGAGAGCACATGTTCCGCTGCGAAGCGGCAAGTGCGCCGGAGCCGACGAGATATCACCAGAAGTGTTGCAACACGGCGGACCCACTTTGATACATGCGCTGCAATACATGTGGTTTCCAAAGAAGTGCCGGTAGACCTGAAAAATGCCTTTGTGCGAACACTGTACAAGGACAATGGAAACCAGAAGTGTGCCACGAATTATCGTGCTATCAACTTGCTGAGTTGTGTGGCGACGGTACTTGCCCGAAGCTTGCTCAGCAGCCTCGTTACTCAGGTCGTTGAACCGGAAGAACAATGCCGATTCCGTTCGGGCCACAGCACCATAGACATGGTGTTCGCGGCTCGTCACTTGCAAGAGAAATTCAGAGAGCGACACTAACCATTGTAGTTGTTTTTGGTCGGCTTCATCAAGGCATTTGACACAATGAACCGCGAGGCACTGTGGCTGGTGTTGGGTAAGTTTGGTTGCCTGAGTAACTTTAATTGAATGTCTACACATTGGTATGCGGCCGATGGTGCAGCTGAGTGGACAAACGTCGGGTGACTTTGATGTTCTCTCTGGTATGAAGCAAGGCTATATCTTAGCCCCTGCTCTGGTTAATATGTATTTAAATTCTATAATATGCTCTTATGCTGCTTGTGCTCGTGTTCGTGTTGAGTACCGTATTGATGTTGGGGCGAAAGCCCTAGTGTGTGAGAACCGTTCGTGTTTCTATTGCGTTGTTCACACACTGCACGGATACTTTGCAGCGCGCGACGACGGCTCTCGCTTTGACGGCGGCCAATTTCGGACTCACCATAAACACAAGCAAGACTGTCTTTTTCAACCTACACCAGAAATGGAATCAACATGCTTGCCGCAAATCTACATCCGTGATGACGTTTTGGTGCTTTTGCCACCTTGGAAGTGTAATGTCCATCGACGTGCAGGTGATGAGTGAGCTTATGGCTCGTTGGGCGGAACATTTCAGGTTCAGTTCAGCTGGCCCCCTTTTCCCAGACTCAGGTGATGCAGGATGAGTCATGAACGGTTCGCTTAGATCTTCCATCGGTGGCCGAGGTCCGAAACGCGATAACAGCTCTCAAGCGTTTTCGTGCCCCTGACCCGGATTCCCTCCCACCTGCACTATTTAAGGATGGAGGCGAGGTCCTCTGCCAAGCACTGGCCTCTCTATTCGAACGTATCTGGAACGAAGGGCGTGTGCCGCCTAATTGGAGCGAATCGATTATAGTGACATATACAAGAAGGGCAGTCGCACAGACTACTCTAACCACAGGGGTATTAACCTAACGCCATTTGTGACAAAATTACTGACCTCGATTATCGTTCGTCGCCTCACTGTGGAACGGGAATCTCGGATTAGGGAAGAGCAGGTTGGTTTCAGCCTAAGGCGTGGCTGTATAGACCATATATTCACTTTGCGGCAGGTGCTAGAGCAGCGCCACGCATACCGCAGACCGACAATAGCTGTGTTCTTCGATTTCAGGAGTGCGTTCGATTCGGTCGATCGATCGATTCTGTTCGAAATACTTGCGCGGAAAGGTGTTCCCACGAAATATGTGAACATTCTTCGTGCTCTATACTCGAATACTACAGGCCGCGTCAGGGTCTACGGTGGCCTATCGGATAGCCTTCCGACCACAAATGGCGTTCGTCAGGGTTGTCCGATTTCCTCATTTTTGCTCAATTTCGTCGTGGATTTTATCGTGGAGTGTTCCCTTGCGGAATCTCACCATGTAGGCGTTGAATTGCTGCCTGGTGAAAGGTTAGTTGATATAGATTATGCGGACGATATCGTCTTGCTTTTCGACGACGTTGGGGCGGCACAATCAACCCTGAATAGCCTATCCAGAGTGGTCCCATTATTTGGTATGCACTTCGCACCTTCAAAGTGCAAAGTGTTGCTGCAAGACCACCATCCACTTGATGACCCCTTGACACTTGCTATCGAGGAACTCGAGGTGGTTGATCATTTCACTTATCTTGGCAGCTGCATCAGCAATGATGGGCGCATAGAAACTGACGTGAGCTCACGCATTGCAAAAGCCAGAGCTACCTTCTTGAACGTGCGGCATGTTTGGCGATAGAAGGGAATTTCCCTCCGTCTGAAAGGCCGTGTATACGAGGCCACAGTGAGGGCCGTTCTGCTCTATGGTTGTGACGTGACGGTCTAACATGACGGTGCTGATCGGTTTAGTCGGTTTTCTTGCACCAAATACGGGTCGTAGAACATGCTCATTGCTCATGGGGTGTTCATTTTAGGCGTGAGCTGAATTGCGAAGGCAGCGATGCTCAAACGTAAGTAACCTATTTGTGTCTCGATCTGTTGGGTGGAACGCCGGCTGAGTTGTAAACTCTGCCCTTCAGGGCGAAAGTGATGTTGCACCGGCACCACAAGTGGTGAGGATTGGCAAATTCGTCTCTGGATCTTTCTATTCGGTTCATGATTTCACCTCTTGTTCACAAACTAATGTAGGTCCCTAGGTAATTCCATGTCTTAACGACCTCCTAGCTGATATCCACCAAGGGTCAGCGCAGGAGTCGGTTCCTGCCAGTCTTGGAGAAGGATTTTTCGCGA
>CALYDF020008277.1:0-11800 GCA_944474145.2 Dicrocoelium dendriticum | reverse complement strand
GATCAATGTATAATAATAACCTTTCCGTTACACGTCAAAAATTCTACATTATAATTACCTACTAAGTTAAGCAAACCATATTTGGTTCTACATACAATTTGTTTAATGAGGCAACCTAGGTAAACCGTTTTCTCTGAATTTGCATGTGCTTCATCTAGACCGTTTACTACAGCCATCTTGACATTATATTTCTTTGCTTATTTAATAAACTTTGTTTCTTTTGAAAGAACTACAACACTGCTTACGGTTTACTATTACTGCATGTTATCTGAAAATCAACAATTAACACACCACAAAGTAAAATTGTGGTATGCAAAGTAGGAATTCTTTGCAACAACCACATTGCATATTTGATAAGGAAAGCAATTACTTGCGCTTAGAAACGCTGCTTTTTTGGGGGTGTGTTAAACTTGGACATCACTATAACCTAGTGAATAAATTTATGTTTTATAAAAATAAAGGTTAAAGGTTTTTTAAATTACTTTGTATTTATTTCGTTAGAGTACTATGAATTATTTGAAATCGTATGCATTGTATTTCCGCTAACTATATGTAAACAGGTTATCTACATAGTGGGTATTAAAGTAATTATCTCGAAGATTGACTTGAAGAGCGTCATACAAGTACTCATATGATTATTTCAGCTTCGAAATCACGAACCCAGTGCAATTGGTTGCATTGCAATGTAAACAAAACACTTAATTCACATGTGTTCTTGTATTTAGCAGAATAACAAACATGCTCATTTATCGGTTTGAATAATTAAAAAAATCTTTATTGTTGGCTTGTTTGGGACAAAGTTCCATAGGCATAATCCCAATTTTACAGCTGTTGTGTAATAGTAAAAAAGGTAAAACTCCTGTATAGGTTCTGTAGGAGCTGTTAGAAGTAACTATTTACACATATGCAGTGTTAGTCGTAAGCAAGATTCGCAGGGTTAGTAAATGTTGAGGCAGTATTTGACACATTAAATACTTTACTTTCCGAAGACATTGGTATAAGAAGCGGAAGTCCCATATGATAGGTACTAGACGCTTGTTAATTGTAAGCATGTACTGTTGGTATTTGTCAATAAATGTCGTGGCATTCGTAAATGAAGCGACCTTACCAGTTGGTTGTAAGTGTTTCCATAGCGCATTAGCTTGGATTGCAATCTCCACATGTTATTTAGTGGTTCTTGCTGGTAAGTGCCTAGTTGGACAGCAGTCGTATCATTTTCGCAAGTGGTTTCCATTCGTGGATGAGGGTCAACGACAAAATGAGCGTCGCAGCTAAAACCTTATGGTGTAACTTCATCTCATTCAGGTAAACATGCGATGCATCATGATGCATAAAACTTTCCAGATGGAATTTTATATACCTCGGCGGAGTGAGAAAGTAAAACTCTAAAGAAAGATCGGCTAGTACAAATGAGAATCCACACAGTACAAAGGTTTTAAATATTATGTGTAATATGCTATTGATAAAAACTGCTGCACAAGGAACCAAGAAAGTTTTGCTGTTGCTGCTGGAATTAAAACACGGCAAACATATTATTGAGTAGATGAATACACAGAGTGCAGGAGCAGCCTAAGAATTAATAGAGACTGCACGAAGCTGCAACGATTATGCAGTGAGCAAGCAAGGAAAACATAAGATAAGCGTGTTGAGCAAATACACAGAGAAAGAACGACAGAATAAGCAACGCTTAATATTTACGTAATATGAAATACGTAAGTCCTTCTAGACTGTTGAGAGAAGGAATGTAAATTTGGTGTATAGGTAGAAAATCAGAAGTGCGACAGGAAAAATAGTAAAGTAATTGATTAGGCAATGGGAAGTGAGCAGCAGAAAATATGAGCCTTAAGCGCTTCCCGGGAAGTGAGGTCTAGCGAAAATCGAGTGACGAAAATGCGTGTGATTAGAAGGGCTGCCGGTATGGACCAAATGTACAGCGAATATAGAGCGAGTAAAAGGGTAAATAAACATTCTGACATGTAAAAGTAAGGCGCAGCAGCGCACAGAGACCGAAGTGGTCCGAGCAGAATACAATATAAGGCCACTATGTAAGGGTTAGAGCAAATTGAATGATAAAAAGCCTATGATGGAGCCGGAATCTGGTATGTACCATTAGTTCATAGACCACGGGGTAAATGATGACATTAGGGTACTAGGAACCTAAGGCGTTGCTAAACGCAGAGAAAAAGGTCTTATTAAGAAATAAGTCGTAGAAAAGATTAAGTAGTGAAAGAACCGGTGGTACTTCCAACTGCGTTGTGACGCTGCTTATTTGGCTCCAAAATATGCGCTATCTAATTCGAGCTAATCAAACAATTGGTTACCATGCTTGTTGCTTGTGTCACCTACAACCGCCAGCAATGAAAACATGGATATATTATCTCAATATTTTACAGTTTTCCACAAGCAACATCGTTAAAAATAGAACATGTTTAGGGTTTGTATCTGAGGTGATCTTTCACAACCGTGCTCTTCACGGCCAACCAGTATAAACATTTACAGCTGGGATGCGAAAATGTCAAATATTACTTGGCGAATTAGGTAAAACAGACTAAATAAGAGTTGCATGAAAAGCTTTGCTGTGTAATAGGTTAAATACATTCTACTAGATTGCAAATCATTAATAGCTCATCCGTGGTATTAAAAATTGAAATCTTTTTTCAAGCACTTCTTTTTATCAGAAATTTGGTAACCTGTCTAGAACTACCGTTCTCCTTGAACAAAGTAAATTGTCATGGTTATTCAGGTTACCTACTTTTCACTCCATCATCTTGTGCTGATATTTTATTTTCTCTTCATTTTCAATCAATCCAAAGCTATGTTTAGGATCCTAAAACTGAAAACGGCTGCTACTTCCGAATTGTCAGCAGCAAATTTTCACTCAAATTCATGAAGAGGTGTCAAAACGCTCTTACCGATCAACTTACCAGAGACTGATTATAAAAATCCGTTAAGTACTGATCAAATACTAAAAATTACCATCCAATCTCCAAAGATGGCACTTTAGCAATGAATATCCTATCGTTGCAGCTGTCATTTGTTTGAAAATCCGATAGTCCCAATAATTGGAAGGTTGGCTGCAGCCCATCAAAATCAGTGAGCGCACTCACTGCGCAATCAACATGTTCGGCTTCATTATTTCGAACTGTGTGGCACTTGATAGAGTAAAGCCTGTATTGTTAGTCGTGTGCAACATGCCAATGAACAGATGTATCGTAAGCGATGAAGGATGATGGTGTCGTGTGAACTTGCGTCATCATTTTTACAATCTTGCACCAATAAGTATACAATATTTATTTTGATGAGAGCGTAGGCAAACATTGCTGAAAAGTGGTTAACCTGTAAACTTGTCTCCACAAAAATTAATTCTGCATTCTTTCTGCTGATCATTGCTTCTGCTGATCAAAATAGTCACACGTATTCAGAGTAAAACATCTACTAGCCTGTTTAAAAGTAAAGCGTAAGCTTGCACTCTGCCCCACGCATGTAATTGCCCCTAATAGTAAATCGAATGTTTCTTCACGAACGACCATGATGCCATCCCTGAGTTTGCAATGTTCACCTAAAAACGTGTTAAAATCGTTAAGAGCCCAAACGTGTTGGTTAAAACGGGGACTCCGACATGCATGAAGCACGCAATGAACATTAATATAGATAGCGCCCAAAATTATGCTGTTGCTTTCTTGATGTTCCATTACAACATTCCCTCCGTTATCATGTTCTCCACAGGTGAAAACACTTACCTGTATATTGTAAGACGTTCCCGAGCACATGTCCTCGAAGTTACACTCGTCAGCACCACAAGAAAAAGCATTTCTTACAGCAAGATAACCTACTTAGCCACCAGTAAATCCGTGTCAGCAGAATGTGTGTTAAATTCCTGATAAGCATAGCTTTTCTGCACATTTGTTCGCAGGCTACGCATTCAACCTGAGGTTCGTAACTCTTTAAAACACAGAATGCGCTAAATCAAAACTGCTAATCTCATGCGCAGCGGCATCAGTAATCTCTCGGTGAACAACCGCAAGCTAAAATGCCCAACTTTTGGTATTACACGGATACCAGTTTTTCACAATATCCCATCTCTTATTCATTGGTACCTGTGCCCACACAAGACTTTGTAATATAATGCTTGCCCTTGCTATTGCCAGAAATATTGTGGGATTACTGCGAGAAGCCACACGCCACATCAATTCAAAATGGAGTGGACAGTTGCTATACATAATCGATCCATATTTGTATCTATATCCAAAATTCACGCTAACTGTTGGTCTCTGATAACTGGATTTTCCTGCCAACTCTGCTACGTTAGATTATAATTTCACAATGACAATGAGTACAATTGTGCTATCATTTCATCGTCAAATAATGACGCCATTGTTCAAAACAACGCTAGTAACGCCCGTCAAAGCTACATTCCAAGATATCAACCAAGTCTTAATATTCGCCGTATCTAAGGATATAAAGTTGTCCTACTTTGAAAGCGGCATCGACCTCTACCTCACTGGACAACGCGAGAATGAAGCAATTGGAATACTATTTGCCATATTGATATTGGTATCCCTAGTGTAACAACACCCAGCCAGGAGCTTGTTAGATCGCTTCTCGTTAGCACATGGTTAATCAAACATATGGCATATTTATAAGACGCTCATTTCTATCTTTCTATATTTCGGACTCTCAGTTGGTGCTCTTTACTAGCATATGGGATTTCTCAGGTTTACCAGACCCGCGTGTTTAGGCGCCTTCTGTAATGCATGCTTTATTAACCGAGGTGGTGGACAGATTGCTTTCATATATGAGGACGGTCTTGACCTAACATTTGAATCCCTGTCTACTGGAAACAACAAACCTACAATCTGGGTGCAGAGCCGTGGAGTAAAGCTTGGTCATTTGATAGGCTGAATTACTAACCCATCAGCTTTTCCAAAAACTAAACAAGATTACATTTATAGATCATCTGTGAAACGACTAAGCCTACATCTAGTCCGGGTAGCATTGCGATCTCTAAGATATCCATTTGCATATAACCTATTAAAAGCTGCGATGCAGAAATTAATGCTTTCCTATTCGGTTATTCCTTAATAACTCCTTTTTTCAGATTTTACAATGTTGGAATTGTCCTCATGATTTTCTAGCTGGCCTTACTTTTAAGTACAAAGCGGATATTTTTCATTCCATACATTAGGAAAATTGTAGAAACTGATATGACTCAATGTTCATCGCTTGTGTTGTATGTGATTAAACTATGCTGCAATCCAATTTTGGAATGTCTCTAAAGACCGATGATTCTTTGATTCTAACATTAATAAACTTCTTTGTCACGAAGGAATGCAAATGTCCGTTATGACATCTTTCGCTCACTGATTTCGAAAATTGGTCCGTTGAATGTTGCTTAACTAGCATTGTACTGACCGATTCTAAATTACAGGACAGACTTTTACGACATAGATAAGCAAGTTATTTGCAGGTTAAAAAGGGATAAGGAAAATAAACCAAAGTAGTTAAACTAGTTTGAAGTTGCATTCAGTTCTAAGTAAAACGCACAAGACCTAGCTCTATATTTCATTTATACCCTTGTTGGACACAGATTCCCGTTAAATTGTTGATTTACTAAAGTGTTTTGCGTACGCACTGAAATGTGCAGAGCACCAGTTGTGCACCATCCCTGTTTAACTGCCCCCTGCTCTGTGCGCATCAATTTTTGCAGTTATATAATTGATAACCCAGAACAAATAATGAAATGCATAATTACGAAATCATACCATGAGATATCTTATACATTTTTATCTAATAATCTTATACTTTTAAATGTATGAAGCTATTAACACGCTGGCCAAGGTGTTTATCATCTACAATGATTACTATGTACATCGAAAAGCAAAACTATTCGACAGTCAACATATGGCTTGACAGAAATTCCTGAAACAGAATTGATTTCCCAATTTAAACAGTCATATAACTTAACGCGCATAAATAATAGGAAAACAAAATTAATAGCATAATATTTCAAATATTAGAGGATGTTTTACATTAATAAAACCTGCTTCTACACAACAATTCTCCTACGTCATTTAACTTATACATTTTATTTATTGGCGCTGATATTAATCGATATATCGAGATGCAATCCTCAGAATATATGTGAATTTATTCCTTTATTTATCTGTAACAAATAATCATGCGCTTAAGATTTGTAGCCAGACGTTTTATAGTTGAACAGAAATGTCCGATGCTAGTAAACACTATAATCAAAAAGGTAGCAGATTGTCACGGCATAGTTGTAAATATGTGTGCGCTACCTTTGAGATTGTATTACGTAGGCCATTGGAAGATCTGGGACATGTGTTTGCAAGCAAATAAATATTTAAAGGTGCATGTGCATTACGAAATAAATGCTTTTGCCGTAACAGTTAAACAATATATTTGAACACAGTGCTTCATATTTAGCAATGATTCCTTTATCTTGAAATAAGCTACGCAAATTTATGGCCAAATTCGTTGCAATCCTGCCCAATCAGATTTTCTGATAGGTACCAATTTACCAATACCTATATATTACCTGTGTTCAAAGTAAACGCAACTAATGTAATTTTTAAACAGAGGACATTTAGTGTGCATCTTAAAACGCGTTTGGAATGACTAGCTAGTTAGAACGTTTTTTTAACTACGCCGTAAAGCAGTGACAGCACCTGCTACTAAATGAAATCACCACCACTTTATGCATTTGTTAGGACGTTGCATTCTAGATGTATTTTAAATAAATCGTGGAAAAGTTCCCGATCATATATTGGTACGGACCTAAAAACGGTTTAGAAATGTTAGTCAGTTTCCAACTTTTAGTGGAGAGAATTTTGTTTTCAACTGTTTCCTCACATGTTGGCTTAACAAAATTATAAATCAACCCAGTATTGTTGGTTTAGCAAAAGGTATGTAACCTGCTGTCTAATGAAATTCATGAAATGTTCTGCACTGCGTTCTCCGCTGCGTTTCCATTTCGTACTTGCTGCGTCTTTAACCCAAAACATCTGTTTATTTGTTACGCGTGCAAATTATTCGTAACACGCTTCCTATGTTCATGGATCGAATTCGGACTACGATTATAATGCGTAACATTGATTAAAACAAGCGGTTCTATTTCCATGCAAAATCGCTAAAGTCTCATGGGCTCCAAGATATGCAGTGCTATGCAGAATTATTGTTTATGTTTCCATGGGAAACGTTTTATCGTTGTGACTTCACCGTTTTTGCAACACAATTCTTTTACATGGTTCCGTTTGTTAAGTGCTGCGCATAGTCTTGAAACCATGCTAATTCTTAAAGAGATTCGCTACTAAAATACCAGCAGCTTATAAGTCATTAACGTTGCCTCGCAGCCATTGCGACTGACCTGAAGAGCCCAACGATCATTCGGATATTTAGCGCTATGAATTTCCAAATGTTAAATATATTCGGTTGTGATGAGGGTAAGTGGCCTATATTGAAAATCCAGAAATATTCGTTCTTGGACTGCTTATGCAAAAATGACTTACAGTTTTAACATATTTTTAAACGAATTGGCAGGCAGTTTATTAATTCATATTTTTTTACAAGCAACAACTGTTTAATTTGTGGTGCATATGTCAATAAATTAAGCATACGTAGTAGAAATAGAGAATTGCATATTAGTCTGTCCATTTTCTGTGCTAGTTCTATTCTTTACACTTTAGGTTTTCAAAATAGGAACATTTTATTAAGAACGCAAATTGGTTTTATACGGGTGGGGGACACATTTGACGCAAAAATAATTTTAGTTAAGTGAAAACTGACAGAGTTGTTGGCTGCATCCTTATTAGTCAATAAGCTAGAGACAAACTGACGCGGCCTCAATATTCCATATTTCGGAGTTTGCTTCAGGTCAACCCTAGTGAAAGTTAAGTTAAGATTTACGTTATGAACCCTAAGGGCTTCGTTTTCAGCATTTGCACCACGATTGCTGACATCTGGACGATAATATCAGTGTACTTGCTTATGTAGAAAAGTGGGGAAAATGCAGAACCGTTACTACAACAACTGCTTGCGCAGTCCTTTACAGACTTTCGCAGTGTCATCAAACAAATTATAGAGATAAGGAACAAATCAATACGATATGATGTGCGGGAAAGTAGAATGCTGCCTTTCAAATTAGTAGAATAGAAAGGAAACGTTCTGGGAAAATCATTGTGATGTCGACGAAAGCGATCGGTTATTATCTTGTAAGAATATTTATTCGCAGGCATTAATAGGTCTAGAAATGTTGAACTCAACTAAAGAACAACTAGAGAGAACGTATAAAATAAAAACACACGGTGGATACCGCAAGACTTACAATTAATTGCTCGATGCATCCAGTTGAAAGTGACTGAATAAAATATCTTTATCATAGCTTGGACATAGTTGTTTGTAAAATGCTGAGACGTACTTAATCGAACTATTTGAAACCAAGTCAGATTGTCTCTTATAATTTTTTTAGAAGCAGGACTAAAAGACCCATGGCAATACTGATGCGGATTGCAACGTATACATAGCTAAAATCGGACCTACTATATGGCTGATTTTCACCCACCCCAAGCATAGTAGCAAACCTGTCGTTTAGTCCAACATATCTACATATGGAACCAAGCTAAAACCTATGGGGAAGAGAACAAACTATTTTACAGCCATGCCGAAATCCTCCCAAAATCTTGACACCAGACGGTAAGAAACGGAGCGCCGAAGATGCAGCGGTTGCAATACGCATCAGATTTCGCATTTATAGTTTGTTTTTGGCGCATACTCTCATGCGATTTACTGACTTCGGGTTTTACTATTCTAATCATCACTCTAACGAATGTTCTCAGGTTGTTGCTCTCACTTTGATAGAACACGGCTTTTTCAGATTTAATGTATGATGCGTTGGATAAACTGAATGAGCCTCTGGCACCGATAGTTTAAGTATGCTTCGAAAATAACAAATCTTCAATACGTGGAATCATGATAGAATCAAGAAAATTTTATAGAGGCAGCTGTTTATACAGCGCAAAGGATCGCCCAATCACACAACTCCCTCAGCGCTCTAATCCAATAGATGTTGTCTTGCAGACTTACTGTAATACATGGATATATGCAGAGTCACCTACATTGATCTATACAAGGTATCCGGACAAACATGTAAGTTGTAGCAGGGATTTGATTTTTCACTGTGGAAAAACGCGCAAGACTGGCGGATGTGGCACAGTAAATATAACTGCAGTTTTATAGCAAATATATGTAAAAGAAAATTGATGCTGCAAATCATCAAGTTAATTTTAAGTAATTACAATTAAATATCGTAAAAGTTGGTCAGAAACAACGAAGGACGGGTGGCTTATCTGTGGCTGGCCCACCAAAAGGCAGATGTAAAATATTCGGCAATCTGACCGGCAGTACTGAATTGTAAAATTATAACTTTTCCGTTGAATGTTGTGACTGATTTCCAGCTGAGTTCGGCGATTTTGGACAAAACGTAATCAACTTATTTTACAAGGTTTAAGGGTTACGGATAGAAAAAGAGTTCAGGTAAGATAATTTATATCATCATATAATGTAAACTTTTATTTTGCTGATTACTTTCGTGGATATTGTTTTAACTTGTAAGGTGGTTGACGCAATAAGATTTTCGCGTCGTTGTGTTGCTTTAGTATCACAAGCGTCGTGTGATACTGATGGTATCACTTACTTAACTGCGTCCATTTTGTTCTGTCATTATTGGCTTTGTTTTTCTGAATGCTTACATCAATGTGTGGCTTTTAAGCGTACGCATAATGTTCTATGAAGAAACCGTTTTCCTCTGAAAAAGCTTCCTACATATAATTCACGCTCCTTTGCTTTCTCACTATGATCAGTAGGATGAATCAGTCTCAGAACTAGATAAAATCAAATCCATAATGATTGATGATAAAAATTTCAGCCAATTCCATTCTCCAAGCACGTGGAGCTGGTGCGAAACATGCGATGACAAACACGACGGCAAGTAAGTGCTTGTTGGAAAGTTGGGGATGAGTGCCTAATAAAGATGTTTATAATGTGAGACCGTTTACAATAGGAATAATCGCAATTATTTTGCTTTGAAGTTATACATCAACGACCCTAAATTTCTATGAGATACCTGTTGAGCTGCGATTCAGCACCATGCTACAGGGATCTGGACCACGTTTTCCAAAAGCAGCTTTAACAATATTTTTAATTAATCTCCATACTTTAACCTAATTCTGAAGTTTATGTTACCGTAAATGCTTATGTGATGTAAGCTATATGACCGCATTTTTCAAGATGTTCCAGGCGGATCCAGAGGTTATCATCTGGAAATCGGTTTGAAGAAGGTGCCTTTTATGGCGAATGGTTTTAATTGTTCTGTCTTGTGTGACACCAATAATGCTATCAAATAACCGATACCGTGAGTAAACCTAGGCTCTTGCGCTGCAATGCACTGAATGGGATGCATATTATCGCTTATATTTCATTATGAAATAAACTGGCGTTTTCACTGCCATGTCATGCTTGGAGATTGTTTTGACTTTCCGGGAAAAACGAAGTTATTCCGGCGTAAATGATATCAATAGAAGTTTACGCATGTTGTATTTGTGTGGTGTTGTAGGACGAGCATAGTATTAATCTATAAGAATAAACCTAACCGAGACGTTAGTTCCATGTTACCAGTTGCTTGTAGATGATATTTTTGGACTACTTTACCAGTAAATTTGTGAAAAAATTACATTGAACTGACGACATATATAAGATTAATGTTCGCAGAAAAGCACGTTGTTTTATTAGTGTTTAAATGGTGCAAGCTATGGTGTTTGTTTTGAAGTTACTTAATCCTGCAGGTTTCACGCTATTACGCAAGCCGGCTGTTATGTTTCCCACGGAACCGATGGGGATAAAAAATATAAACTTGCAGCATAGAATCGGTAAAGATAGCGCTTGCTACCGCATATATGTTGCATCCAGATAGATGATGCATCTTGAATACTGGCTCTGTGGTTGCGGAAACAGAGAACATTCACTGCGCTTAGTCAGACGTTAACACAACCGTCTACGCGTTAAGCATATTTAACCATTATTCCCCTTGCAGTGCAACCAGCCGAAGGATGCTTCAGTAACCAACAATTAATTTGACCTTAGAACGCATTGGATACTCTACTTATCATAGGTTGCACGTAAATTCCGTTGTCTTAAAAATGCGTGTAGGCTGACTAGCCTTCAAATGGCCATTTCAGCCATCACGGTCTCAGTGCGCAGGCTGAGAAATCGTAAAGCCATGGAATGTAATCAGGACAGGTCGGGTACTGTGTCTCATCGCGGTTTACGTATTGGATGTGCATTGATGCACATATGACTATAGCTGAGTGGACAATACAGGCAACAAGCCATGCCTTAAACACTTCTTACATTGCGACCACTTGTTCTCTAATCTCTGTGTACGGTGGCGACCACTTTTAAATTGTAGTGCAGATGGTTAGAGCTTTTGCCGGTATCCATTCATTTGTACATAAGAGTACTAGTCCTTAAAGTCACTTGGTGCTTAATTTTCAGTGTTGTGTAGCAAGTGGATGTTCTGGCTGCTGCCCACAGAGTACGAATGTGCGAAAATACTCATATACTAAAACACACTCTGTAGGTGTGCTCTGTTGCTGTAGAATAAGAGGTTTGCAAGCATGATAGACTTCAAAATAAAATCGCACTAATGCTATCAATAATGCTAGCTGGCTTAGATGGCGGCCAACTTGTCAACGGTTAGTTATATAGCGAGTTGATCGTAGTCGAT
>CALYDF020008276.1:0-11795 GCA_944474145.2 Dicrocoelium dendriticum | reverse complement strand
CTTGGCGAAACATTTTGCTTTGTAACCCGACCGTCAGCAAGATAACAATGAGAGTCTCATCATCCAGTGAATTATATAAAACCGAAACCGAGCGGGAGAGTGAATAACCAATACAAAAATTGTTCCCATAATGTCCGTTTGATAGAATAATGCGTAGTTAATACAGAGTCGCCCCTAAAGCGATTCATATGATGGCTGCGTGTGAAAAACAGCTGAAAGCATTGGGGGAAATGTTTAAACCTGTTAGCGACGTTCAAGCGCAATTAAAATCGCTTTGTAGCTTTTTTACACTCTGGATGCACAGGAAAACGAGTATCTTCAACAATTAGGACTTTTATTAAAAATGTCGCTTTTAAGATGTATGACCACATAAAGCGCTCTAAAATAGTTACAACGTATAATTTACAAGAAAAGTTATCGTTTGAGGCTATCTATACTGCAGTGGCCAACGAGTGCCATATTGCTAGATGCAGGTTACTTACATGAGACTGCGAACTAGGTGTCTGAAGAAGGACCGTCCGATACAAGTTAAATTTTCAAAAGAAACGCTGGCCGAGAAATTCATTTGTAGTAACAGAAATAATCCCTTAGGAAAGTTTACAGCTTGTTGATGCTATAACCATAATTAACAGTACCACAAAAAGTGTAATATAGCATGTTATCGACAAACAGCTGGGAAAAAGTTTTTCCACAACCCACGGAAACTCGTGAAGTTCCCAACTTGGTTAACCAAGATGACACTGTGGCCATAAATGAATCCGCTCTAGTGTTGTAAAAGGTTAACTGTCTTAAAAATTATCGCCTCTGACTTCAAATAGCGTTGTGTCAACCCATCATTAAAGTGGAACTGGTTCCCGAACATACAAGAATATTCCACTGCACAAACACCTATGTCATCACACTTACTGTCGTGCCCCAACCAGGTGCATAGACGATGTGTTAAAAAACCGAATATTTCCACACCAAAAATGTGTGTACCCCTTAAAGACAAAATATCGAGGAACAGCCTCCTTGTAAAGAAGGCTTGTAGTAAAGCCACATTTGGTATATACACGGGTGGTACTTAGAAAAATAAAACCACTGCTGTTTCGAACGTTTCACCAAACGCGGTCACCACTGGAAGCTTGCAGACAATCCGTATATCACCAACTGCTCAGCATTTGACCATATGACTTATGCACAGGAGAAGTTAGGAGCCACTTCTAAAAGAACTTCAATTAACCGGGAGAAATTGATAAAACCAAAATACTCGAAAGCTTCCTCTACATATAATTAACGTTTACAGGAAATAGGTTTGTTTGTAACAATTAAAACATGTAATTTAACAGGGGGTACAAATTTTCCAAGTATTTCACCCTTGAAACATTTTTTGGGTCCCGTGGCGTTTTATCCGCTACATCCCCAAATGACACTAATTGTGCAATATATATGTTCTCAGTATACACCACTGCCACATCTCTGGGGTCCACTACCTGTATAACTGTAGGCAACACAACGGGGGAAAAGGGACTGCATCTATTGTTGCTTAAGTTTCGTGCATTGTTAGATAAAGTGTGATTCTTGCTCAATATTTTTTAACTGTTATCTCCTGTTGTAATACTAATAACAGAAGCATGGCGTTTAGCGGAGACGCCAGACACACTGTTAGGGTATTAAGTTATAGCATCTCCCGTAATGACGGTCTTCTGGTAATTATGGTGGCTGTCTAATCTATATAAACGAAACATAGTGAGTACTTCCTCTGGATGAACCACTACTTTGAATAATTTCTGATTTGGTGTGGATTAACATTTCTAAGTATAAACAAAAGGTTTAGTAAGGTTACATATAAATACCAACCTCATTTGGAGTCCCCGCAACTTCTGATTAGATATGCATCTTTTCAATTATTGCCATCACCTCATGCAACATTAAAAGCATCGCCAGTGATTTTAATATGCCCCAAATCAAATGCTCACTTGACACTGAATTGCAAAGGCACAAGAATGCTATGTCTAACATTGATCGACTGGAATGGGTACAGCACGTCAAAGTGCTTAACCGATTTGGTAACACAATTAAACTAATATTTATTACGGGGTGATCGAGTTTACCCACATACATCAATATCAGACTACTGGAGAGTGATCAAAATATCATTGCTTGTCAGTGCCACTGAAGAAATGTTAACATCTGACAGTTTTCGTCTTCTCACAATGTTGTTTAAAATGATCAAGAGAACTAATTCTTCCAAACTGGACGATTCATTTAAATCTATATGAACTGACCACAAGTGAATGAACAACATGGGAGAAGCTGAGTTGGTTTGGCCCAGCGTGAACATGGTGAAGATCAATCCCGTACAGATTGACGCGAACCGCCACGTCCGAACGATGGGAGCGCGCAAACGAACCCTGACAACGAACAACATGGTCTTTCCTCGAAGAAGAACCCCCGGAAGTCGCCTGGCTCGAGTTCGTCAACACATTCAGTCAGCTGATTGCACAGGCTTCAGAGATAAAAGTTTGCAATTAGTACAAATCAGTTTCTTTCGTTAGGAGCAGAACCCGAAAATGGATGGCAGTACGCAACGCAGCATGGCGAGTGTACAGAGAAGCTCCAGCACCAGAAACGTGGGACAAATACGTAGCCCAACGTAACCACTGCACTCAACTGTTAAGAGAAGACAAAGCCGCCTATCAGCAGAACATCGCAAAAACCTTCAGTGCTAACCACAAGAAGCTGTACAAGCACGTTAATAGCCTACGAAAGGTGAGGCAAGGATTTTCTCCACTCAAGACGGCTGATGCCCCAACAAGAACGTCTATGGAAGATGCAAACGCCCTGCAGATGCAATATGCCACACGTTTCAAAGGGTCTTGCCACCAAGCGATCTACCAAGCCTTGTATTATACTCACCAGGACTAATCCACATCACTTTTACCGCAGAGGCTGTATTGCAAAGGCTGACTTCACTACGCAAACTCAGCTCGCCGGGTGTCGACGTCATTCGTCCTGAGGCATTGGGAGCAGCAGCAAACCAACTGGTGGGACATTTAGCTCAGTTTTTTCAGCACTGCTTAGACCAGAACCAAGTTCCCTGAATGTAGAAGCTTGGAATAATAAGCCCGATTCACAAAGGTGGAAGCAGATCTGATCTCTCCCACTACCGCCCAGTAACCATTTTTCCTCTACTCTCCAAGGTCATGGAATCCATAGTTGTCCATGCACTTGTATGCTACCTGGAAAACTGCAACCTCATAACTCCTGAACAGCACGGTTTCCGTCGACAGCGGTCGTGTACAACCAATTTACTACTTGTACGCAGTAGTTGGACCGAGGCAGCTGACGCTGGAGAAGGTGTTGATGTGATCTACCTGGATTTTTCCAAGGCTTTCGACCGTCTAGACCATCGGATACTACTATTCAAACTGCAGCAGTACGGGATCGGCGACCCTCTTTTAAGCCCCATCGCCAACTTTCTATTTCAACGGAAATTAGTGGTCAGAGTTCGGAGCTCTTTATCGGACCCCATACAAGTGGAGTGTGGTGTGCAGCAAGGCTCGGTTCTAGGTCCACGTTTGGTTTAGTGTTAATTAATGACCTTGCGCAGGGAATCGCTACAAACGTCTTAATCTTTGCCGACGATATCAAAATCTTGCGCCGGATCCAGGCGAACGCCGACCAACATGTGCTCCAAAGAGATTTTGTTACAGTGTATCAATGGTCGATCCAAAACTTATTGCATTTCAACGTCAGTAAATGCAAGGTGCTTTCCATCCGACATCACGGCAGCTACTTATACCGACTCGGAACGGATGTACTGCAGCAATCAACTCTCGAACGTGACTTGGGTGTCCTGGTTCAAGATGACTTGGGTTGCTCCAGGCAATCCGAAAATGCCTCGAAGACTGGGAACCAACACGTTGGGCTGTTGAGGCGGGCGTTTGGACAAATAAACAGCTCCATATTTCGACAAATGCTCAGTGCGTATGTTCGCCCCCATGTCGAATATGCAATTCAAGCCTGGCATCCATGGCTGAAACACGACCTTAATGCACTGGAGCAGCCACAACGCCGGGCATCTAAGAACGTAATTGGAATGCGCAATCAGTCCTACCAGGAGAGGCTGCGACGACTAGGATTGTTCAGTGGAAGCTATCGCAGTCTACGAGGCGACCTGATTATGACATACTTGATTCTGCGAGACCCACATCATGTGTGCCGCCCTTTACTGCAACTCAGCAGCAATACAAACCTGAGGGGCCACTCATTAAAACTCGCAGAACAATACAGTCGTCTGGAGTGCCGCAGAAATTGCTTTTCCATTCGTGCCTGTCACCCGTGGAATGCTCTCCCAGAATCGGTCGTCTCTGCACCAACACTAACAGTATTTAAAAGACGGTTGGACGATGCACTCATCCACTTACACTTTGTTACTTAACAATACATCTTCATCCTACACCTGGAGTTTACCCTGGAATTATTTGTTGTTAACTGTGGATGCTGTGAATTTAAGACGATCGCAGGACTGCAGTGAAGCAAACGATAAGTCCTTATTTTCATATTTGTAGTATAAACTGTGTTACTATCCTTATCATCATTATTGTTATGTTGATATCCCCTGCAACTATCCAACGGGACTTGTAAAACAACGCTTCTTAACCCGTATAAATTCATTGTTCATTGTTCATTCTGGCTCCAAGAAAAGACCTCAGAGTTGACATTGCAGGAAAAGATTAGCCTACTACATTTTTTTGGAAAGCGGTAACCATTGAAAGACGGTAGAGCATCTTGGTGTAAGCAAGACAACAGTTAGCAACGTCCAAAGACTTAAACACGAGTAATTGGAAAGAAATGATAATGAAAGAGATCTAGGGTGGAAGAGGCGGAAAACTTCACACATTAAATTCAGTAAGGCTACGATGCGCTGGTCCAAGCAAATGAGGGCAGCTATCTCTCGATTTTCTGGGTCGACGATTCAAGAAATTGCTGAAAGGTTATCACAAGCATTTAGGGTTGCAGATTTTCAGGCATCCAAAGGTTGGCTAGAGAAATTTAAACTCCCACATGGAATTTCCCGAATAGTTTTAAGCTGTGAATCTAATAAAGTGCCTGATGCGTTTGTTCATGACTTCATCGGAAAATTTCCCAACAACGGTGACAAGTATAACGTTGACAATTGCAGTCTCTTTTTCAAGGCGATGCCTAACAAAAGTCTTGGTACGAAGGATGTGAAATGTAAGCGTGGCAAACATCCCAACGAATGTTTCACAGCTCTGTTGTGCGCTAGCTCAAATGGGGAAAAGCTAAAGCCCCTGGTCACTGGTAAGCCAGCTAGACCTCGTATGTTCAAAAATCTAACTCCTAAAAACCTTCCAGTCACCTGGAGATCAAACTGATCTGCGTGGATGACTGTTCCCATATTTGAGGAGTGCATCAGAAGGATTGACAAAAAATGATCAAGAAGAAACGGTGCATTATCCTAACCGTGGATAGCTGTCCTAGTCACACCCATGAAAAAGATCTCACAAATGTTACACTTAAGTTTCTGCAAACATGACCTCACAAATTCAGCCTCTGGACCAAAGGATCATCGAAAATTTCAAAATGCATTACCGAGCCCAGCTCATGTAATGGGCTGTGGCAAACTGCATACTAATGCTTATCGTGCGGAGGGAACTTCATCTGTGGATTCCGTTAATGCCATGGATGTTGTGCTTTGGAGAAGTTCCGTTTGGTTCAAAGTTCAACCAGAAATAATACATAAGTGTTCCAGAAAAGCCAGATTTTCTAAACCTCTCGGGCGAGATGGCGTCGTCTTATTAGACATTCCATCTCCATTAATAGAATTCGACGGGATAGATTTTAAAGAGTTTGTTGAAATGGGTGATGACTTGGTAATTTGCACTGAACCAGACGCAGATGCTATTTTCCATGAGATACTGATTGCGGTACTCCCTCACAGCAACAAAGAACAAACACCTGATAATACTGATGAATAATGAACAATGATTTATTACGGGATAAAAGCAAGTGCTTGACACGCCCGTACGATGGTTGGGGTGAATACGATGAAATCAAAATATATATGGGTCATCTATCAAACGTCTCCCGTGATGAATACTTTGATAAATAACATCAGCGTAAAATTAAAAATGCCGAGCGTAAAGCTTCAGAAATACACGGGAGTGCACTGGTCGTTGGTATAAGGCGAGTGAAAAGTAAAATATGGTTGCTCACTTGGGTACATTTGATACATAAACCCTGCAGAAAAGCAGGATTGGAGTAATCCACAAGAAAGGAGTTTAGGTAATAAGCTGCTGGGAGCTAAGAGTAACATCTAATCGTTTTTTGAAAACCTCCAAGGTGGGAGAGGATCCAAATGAGTCTGGGAGTGTATCCCAGTGGTGGAAAACCCGAAGCGAAAAGTAATTACGTCGAGACTCTAGACGGCTACATTGTTGCTCCAATTTTAAGCAGTTACCCCTGAGCTGCGTGTTATGGCCAAGTTTCTACAAGTGGCGGCATACGTGGCTGGGGTCACTCAATCTCTGATACGCTAATATGAGATCGCAGCGCATCCTTCGATAGCGTCCGCTGAAAATTTCCAGTAACTTCATCCTTCGGTGATAAGAGTGGTAGCGCAGGCCTTTTACATACTTTGTTGCTCTTCGTTGTGGTGCTTCTAACGCCGCTAGGTCGCGCTTCAAGCAAGGTTGCCAAGCTTGGATAGCGTATTCCAAATGCGGGCGCACGTAGGCATTGTGCATCATTGGGAGGATTGATGGGTCGATTCTCCCGAATGCCCTTCACAGCCTGCCGACGTGTTGATTGCCTCTTTTCGCAGCTACCTCAGCCAGTTTTGAACAGGTGTGGTCGCTCTGTACGAGCACATCAAAGTCACATTCTTTGGAGCTGGTCTGCCATCCGTTTGTCCCAAGAAAATATGTGTAGTTATGTCTAGAGCGTAAATGCACAACGCTACATTTGTCTACCTTGAATGGTAGGGAGTTTTGAGCTGACCAGTTCGACCCCGCGTTAAGATCACACTGGGGTCGTTCGTCGTCGTCCTGTCCTCTGATCCTTTGCCATATTTTGTTATCATCAGCGAAAAATAGGAAATCGGAAGCAATTGATCTCGCCAAATCGTTAATGAACACCAAGAGTAGATGACGTCCAAGAGCCGAGCCTTATTGTAGAGGGGCCGCTTCCAAGAATGGCTCTGGGGAGCTCTTCGGAGCTAGCTGAGAGCGGATCGCGAAAGACGGCTAGCGACGAGCCTGGGGCCGGAACTACGGAGCGGAAACATGTGGACAGCGCAATAAATCAGACAAATACGCCGCTAGCGCAGCCCACAGCACCGAGGCCGAGCCGATTGACACAGCCCCGAACAAGCAAGTCGAGAGCTCTCGAACGACTCCTGGCCGATCCAAATCGGGTGCAGAGAAGCGGAGATCGAGGCGGAAACAGGAAGGCGGATCTTCCAAGTCAGAGCTCCCGAGGCGAAAGGACTGGCTCGTCTCTAACATCCGCACCTGTGTTGCGTTGTGGGACGGAAACCTAGTCGATATTCGATGGCGCGCGCGAGACCCTTATATGCCCATTTTCGGTGTGCAATAAACGTCTACCCCCTGTCTTGTTCTCGCTACATTATGATACACCACACACCACATCGATTGCATCGGACAATGATTCTCGGACTCATCTCTAGCCGTCGTTCCTGTAGAAAATTACTAATCCAACTCAGGATTGGGTCGCTAATGCCGTAGTTCCGAAGCTTCTGAAGAAGTATTCGATGGTCTAAGCGATCAGACGTGAGCTCGCCATGCCAAATCCCTCCTGGACATACATTTACGTGTTCTGCTCCTCAGAAATGACATATGCTTGTTTTGGGGTTGGAAGGACTTCTGTTCCGATGCGTTCGCTACCAGTCTGCTAAACGTCCTTGTAAAGATCTCCCAGGCAACATCTGGGGGCATTCGGTTAGGAAAGTCCAAGATGTAACCCCAACAAGCGTAGCTAACACATTATAGTGCGTGACAGTATGCACTTTATCATCTTTCTTTTCAGCATACTCCGCATAGCATATATAGTCAAGGATTAGCGTAACATGGTCACCACGACCCATTGGTGTGCTTGTAACTATCCCGTCAAACATGAGTTCTTGGTTAGTCAGCACATGATCCAGTATCGATGGCTTGTTAGCATTTCGAAATCTAGTGGGAGAGTTACGTGGTTGTACAGAGGGTGGCTAGCGGTTAGGTCTTGCAAGCAGGCTTTAAACTGCGTACCGTCGGTTGCTGGTGTTTCTATGTCGTGCACGTTAAAGTCTCCAGCGATAAGAATGTGGGTTTAGGACCAGTTGAAAGCAAACTGAAAGACGTGGTTCAGTTTGGAGTCCATTTCTTAGGTTGAGTTTGGTGGGCGATAAATCAGGACTAGTAAACATGTGTCCTTGTTTCGCAACCATAGGCGGCACCAAAGCGAATCAGCAGCGCGGATATCGGGTGATCAATAACCTCACATCCGAGGTTTGTATTATAGTAAACAATCACACCACCACCCCTTCTGGTTCTATCGTTCCGAATCAACGACATACTGGGTAAATTGATCTCGGAATCAGTTATCTCAAGGTTTAACCAGGTTTCTGTAGTCATGACGAGGTCTCACGGTTGTGAGACATAGAGTTCTCTAAGTTCGGCCAACTTGCTTAGAAGGCCTTGGGCGTTTGTGTACATGCAAGTTAGGGCTTCCGTTGTTAGGAATGCGTTGATGGATGTCAACTTTATGTTAGTTTTTGAGCCGGCTGTTAGGTGGCCGGCCATTAATCGTTTTTTTGGATTATGTATTTCAGTCGTGTCGCATGGCATTATTGAGCGTTCCTGAACAGTCGTTTCACTCGTGCTGTGCTCTGTCCTGTTGTATGCCGTGGCTGCTGTTGTGTCAATCCCTCCGCAGGACTGTGCGGATGAAGAATTTGCAGCGTTTGCAAGTTCCATCGAATTACTTACGACTCTTGGCCGTTCGCGTGCTGCCTTTAGCCGGATCTCTGTTGGCAACCTGGCTCGAAACTTTAACCAGTTATCCAACAGAACTTGCGTCATTCCCTCGGATTGTAATATTACTTTCGTTAATCTTGGACCGCAGCCCTCGTAGTTAGATGATGACGGAACGCTTGTCAAGGATTTGGCAATAACATTGTCAACAGTGCTTCGCTGGTGTAGCACCACTGATTTTGGTCATGTGTTTGCGCATCGTGATCAGAAGAATGCAGAAGCTCGGAAACACGATGAACAAATATTGTTTCCTTGCCTATTAGGAATGCCGCGTTGGTCACCTGCTTCTTTTGGGCGATCTTTCCTAGGTAGATCGGGTAATATGCGCCATCCGCTTGGTGAGTTGCGAAGACGAACTGCTGAGAGCAGGACAGCCTCTGTTGCATCTGCTGATTCTAGTGTTACTTAAAGAATTCGAGGTTCACCAGAGTGCACTGAGGTCGAGTGACTCGCTACGCGTTGCAGCATAGCAAGCTCAACCCGATTACCGGTCGCATTGCAGAAGGAACTCCACTGGTTGCGATCGTCTTGCAACTTGCCTTTTATTGTTCCAGATTTGGACTCGGGAACATTGGTGCACACGAGAGCTAACGCAGCGTGAGTTTGTCTAGCGAGTATCGGCTTTATAGTTTTGCCGGCAATATGAACTTTTTAGAAGGCACTACGGAAGTTGGCGGTGAACGCTGCGTTGCTCCACGTGTGCTCGGTATAAAAGATTGACCTACGTGTGTCGCTCCCAGTGTGTTTGTCAAGACAATCGTTGCGTACGTTACCTGTTTGTTATCTGCACCGGATGGCCTTCGGCTCTGAGCTGTAGGTCTCATGGCTGATTCGCCAGGTGGAGCATCTATGGTTGGAGAAGTGGGAACAGGCATGTTTGAGGCTTGGCCACTTATGGGAGTGAGGTGACCCATTGGATGTAGAGACACAGACGCTGCAGTACGGTTAGAGCGTCTAGCTCTTTTCTTCGGCTTAGCTTCAGAGTTTCCTTTGGCTGATTGAGGTATTAGCGTGACCATGCTTACTTCCGTGAGGTCGATATTAGTATGTACAAAATGCGCGATTATCGCAGTCATTCTGTCGCACTTTTTCATGAGCAAAGATAAACAGTTGACAACTGGAATGATTTGATATGTTGGACAAAACCAAATTGTGTCAGCAACATTGTTTGTCTGTCTCACTTATTGGACGGATTTGCCTACACATTACAGACAGTATGGTCTAATGCGACTAGAACAGGTTATTCCGATCTGAAGGACTTTACTGCAATTGTCTGCGCAATATGGGTGACGTTGTATCATTGGAATAATTCTACTGATATATGTGGTCATGGTCCGTAATGGAGCAGCGAACTAAGAATGACCGCAGATGGTGGTGATATGGTGTAAAGATTCTACAATAACAAGATGTAACGTTGCAACTGGATGTACACTACAACAGTGGTAGCAAGAGGACTGCGTGACGGTGATACGGAAATCACAGAAGCACCAAAAGAATATGAGGTTGGACATATTTTAATGCAACGGAAATCCTTTGGTGTGGAAAACTTTCAAACATGCTGCGTAGTGTAGCTTGTGCTAAAAGTGTTTTTCAGGTATATTATGTTGGGGAAACATACATTGATTGTCTTTTTCTTCAAACAAGATTTAATTTGCAAGATACACAGCGTTTTTGATGTATTTTGACACTGGTTGTTTGAACTGCATGTGCCGTTACGTGAGACCTCGTCTAATGTGTTTGAAAGGGGTTTATATGGAAATAGATTTCATACTATACTATTCACGACAGTAAAGTTGGTTACGCTAACTTTTGGTATAGAATCTCCGTATGTTGACCGTCTCTCTGTTGACCACTTTGGTCCAGTCGCTTGAGCATCTGACTTACAGAGCTTTTGCTATATAAGGTTAGCGGCATCCGGTTTCGGATTTGCCTGTCACTGTGGCAAGCCACAGGACGCCTGTGCCTACAGAGGGACCATGGATGGCTTGCGCTGCACCACCCACAGCTCCAACCACACATCCCATATCCAGTGTAAACCCGAAGGACTAAGACCGGGAGGCATGTGGATGGGAGCCACGTTACATCAGCGGAGTCGACCCACACTCCTTCACAGGCAGACACAGTCACGTTGTATTTGGGGAATCAAGCGTCCGCAAAACGGTGGCTGGACCTTAGTCCGCTCCACACTGAGTACATGGTACCGCTCTTTGAGCCTAGCACGGCCACAAGGACCGTGCACCCCGTCCCCTCCAGCAACGACCAACTGTCTCCTGGAGCCAGTATGAACGATGTAGTGGGTAATAGACAAGTAGGCACCTTGTCAACATACACATCAAGCGCAACCATACTAGGGATATCAAACAACAGCCGTTCACTTTAAACGACAAGCTGAAATAAAATAAATCCAATCCGGTTAACTTACCGGAACGATGTCCATCTGTTACCGGTAGCTCAGCCGACTTGAACCAGTTGCTTTTTTTCTTCTTACTATGTATTGCGGCACAGTAGCCGAGATGTTCCCCACCTCCAGCTAACGTGTATGATGATGATGAGTTCCTTAGTTGACTTTCCCAAGCCGGTTTCTTGGACTCTCTGCATTTTCCTTCGTGTTTGTCTCTTCCGTAATTCATTGTACCTGTTACCACTGTTTGCTACGGGTTTCCTGTAGTGCACGCGTGTCCAAGGAGCATTGTTCTTTCGTGAATTCCATTTGTGTCTTTCATTGGTTTTTGTCAATAACTTTGCTTTCATTTATCC
>CALYDF020008275.1:0-11798 GCA_944474145.2 Dicrocoelium dendriticum | reverse complement strand
CACTTTCCTAACAAATAAAATGTACTCACTTGGGATGGGATGAAATGTGAGACGTCAATTGTGGTAACAAGACTTGGAGTGCGCGCAGTAGATCAGTTTCTAGCTGTTCCGACTCCAAAGCCTCCCAGAGGCGCAGGAACTCGTCACGTTGCGCACTGTCTCCATGTAGCGTGTGAAAATTGCTCAGTGATGTCAAAAGGAAGAGACGAGAATGGCAGTTTGTCGAACCTGGGCCTGGTAGGGTTGAGGAGTAAGAACGTACAAAAAGACATCGGATGGGGCAGGAAAGTCAAATAATGAGGAAGCGTTGAGAGTGTTAGGTATTGTGTTCCCCAATTGCAGCTAGTGTTTCTGTACGGTGATCAAGCAACCGGTTCGGACAAACCCGTTTCCCAACGGCGACCGATTAATTTAATGGAATCATGCTGCAGTAAAATAAGTAAAAAAGCAAACAGGAAGTCGCATAATCCCCAACTGTGGACATGAACAACAGTGCTCTGACGGCAGAGAGCGCATCTGTGGCGCGAAAACCAGGCGCATATGTCATTGTATTTCTGTCCGAGTTATTAGATGGAACATCCATACTAAGGTCCGCAATCGGAAAGGTACGGCGAACACCGGAACAGGCGACTATATTCAACGAGAAATCTCAGTCAAACGTCCAAAAGATACATGCACTTAATGTGGATACTAAGTGCATCGATTTGGAGTTGGACAACTCATCTGCAGTAGCAACAAGCTCGGATCCCACCTTATCTAGCTCCAGTGAAAGGCCTCCAGAGCAGATCCTCCTAATTCTGACAGCGGTATTTCCACTAGGTGGGACACTTCATGTATAAGAATTAAAGCAAAATTTAAGTACTTGGGACATTAACGCAATGGTAACTCGTTGGGTGTATCACAATACGGTCTCAAGGAACTATGAGGGTCAAGTACAGACAACCTGATGTAAGCTATAGCTTAGTGCCGCCGATGGACGATTTAAACACTACAGTGCAGTATCATCAAAAGGTGTACAACTATGAAAATGTCGGTGGCGCTCAATGTTCCCTATCGACCAGCCTCCTACGATCACCAGTAAAATCAAAGTACTCTGTTGAATAGGCCCAAGGACAAATGTCTTTTGGTTATGCCTAGTTATCAATAACAAACACTTTAAGTGTAGCGACTTGCATAATTTATTAGAAATGTACGAAACGGACTTCGACGGATTATAGTGTCAGACTGACCATGTAATGGGACACTAAAACTCAAGGATGTTTCTGGAAAAAGTGTCGGCGGTCATTATGAGATCGCATTACTATGACAAGCTGAGGGACATCGGTTGCCAGATAATATACAAGTAACACTGACGAGACTGACACTGCAGTAGGATCGGCTGTTAAAGGATGCTACGCTACTCGAAGCATTCAGAAAGGCAGTGGATGAGCATTTGGTTAAAGAATACACAGAAGTAGCTCTATTGCAGAAGGAACAGATCAAAGGAGGAAGCTGGTAACCACATCACTCGGTACCGCGTCTGCATAAACCCGGCAAGAATGGTCTTCGAGTATCAGGATCCTTATCGTGGTACTTCTCTCAACCAACAGTTGTTGCGGGGTCCCTGCATGTCTAACAGTTTGATACGGTTTAGATCGCACCCAATAATGAAGCACTGTTCCACCAAGTCAAGTTTTCCAGGGTAAAAGGAATTTAGGGTTGACTTCCTATGCTCAGACCGTGCTTAAAATTTAGGTGGATCAGTCTACAGTTTTAAAGATTTCATCTTGTGCGATTTAAGCAGTCGTAGCTTCGCATGACCAGAAATTACTGTGCCTTCGTCCAAAGCATCTAAAAATCGCGAACATGGAAAAGAATTTGTAATAAACAATATCACCAAAATAAAGAGGAAGTCAGTTCCCAATATGGACCAGAATTTAAAGGGAGCAGCGCCCAATGAATCCAATAGAAAGAATCGTCGAGTTGAAACTACGAAAAGTCACGGGAAATCTGACGTAGGAGTGTGAACGGACTGTTGAAGATTGAAAATGAGGCCTTATCCACACAGTACTGCACTAGACATCAGCCACTATTGCATCGTTTGGCGACAGTTCTAGCCGTACCATCTTTTATGTGAGTGTGAAACGAACAAAATGAATCCGTTCCTAGGGGCGTAAGAACGCGCCTGCGATGAGGATAGCCGGAAAAGACCAGCGCTTAGTGTGTTTGTATTTCACGGCAGGAAAAGTCTGGAAAAAACCGCAACAAAAGGATCACCAAAGATAAAGTATTCCAACGGAACAAACGGTTTGGATACATTCAGAACAATAGATAGGCGAAAACTGATCACGTGCTTTCCATAAGTCAGCGGTGAATTCGATAGGCTGCAAATACGTGCGCAGTACGCAACGAATACTTTCAAAACGACTATCGAAGGGAATTGACGGTGAAATGGACTAACCGTCTGCGCATTGTCATAAATGAGCCTGACCTATGTGAGACTGCTATATACAGACTGAAACAATTGGGAAATAAATGCAGTGGAAGGTGATGAACCGAAAGAAACACACCGATGGTGAAATAGGCTTTCAGTGGCCAATGTCCCAAGCATGAGGGCTTGATATCATCCGATTTGTTACTTTTGACGTCAGAGAGCCAAGTTTCAAGTGGATCGTCCGCAGTGTCCACATAAGCCAATTTCTTGACAGAGTTCTCCGTAATCTGCTGCAGGCACACTCTCATGATATCGCGTAATAAAAGAAAACGATCGAAAACCTGTCGAATCCAAAGCAGTTGCTCTGAATCCAATAGATGCATGTCTGTAAGTAAATAAAGGAGCATTGAGCAGGTCAGTCAGCTTTCAGTGAACCAAGAGAATAGTCACGCGACGGAATCCATGAAAAACAGTTGTTACAGGAACAAAAAGTCAGTTTTGAGCGCGTAATTTGCAGATATCGTGCAAATCCCTTGGGGCAAAAGCATCTATAAACCGGGAGCAGGTCTATAATCTTCATATGATGGCAGAAACACTGTCGAAGCAAAAAGACGCATGGCGATAACTAGTAATCAGGAATAAACGAAACAACAACAATGCGAGATGGTTGTTTGAACTTCGGGGCACCGATTCTAAAGGTAGTAGCAAAAGATACCGAAAAACAAACGCCCGGTGGTTGACAGGGTACTATTTGGAATGAAAGGCAACGGAGTAATCAAGGCCGGAAAAAAGTGTATCCAGTCATTTGGGAAGGCATAACCGCTGTAGACATTTTCATTTGCGATTGTCTGGCAGTTGGGTTTTCCTTAAATCCAAAGTCTTGCGCCCGATGCTAACTGCTTCGATAAGCGTCTTCGTCAAATCTACAGCGCAGTAATTGTCACCCATCTAAGCTCATTAGTCTGCAAATTGTGCATGGAAAAAGTGCTTTGGAGTCAGTTATTCTCCCGGTTTTTAAGGGAAGTGTTTGCATTCCATGCGCTAATCACCGAGACGTCACTCTTATTTCGGTCACCCCTAAGCTAATGACATCCATTCTACTTCGTAGAAGTTCCATTATTCGTGAATCACAGCTAACATCTGTCCTGGCCGTGGATATGCGGAGCAAATATTCACGGCCTGGCAACTCCTCGAACACGGCCACATTCATCAAAGGCCTACTACCGTTGCTTTCCCAGACATGGTGGATCCATTAGAATCTGTTGATCGACATACTCTATGGCATTGCTTTCTAAGGAACAGGGTCTCAAAAAGTATACTGCCATCCTACGTACATTGTAACGGTGTCTCTCGCAAAATGAGGGTTTACGGTAAGCTTTCTTCGTCCTTCGATGTCAACAGCTGTGTAAGATAGGGCTGCCTTAAGTCACCGTTTCTCTTCAATTTTGCGATTGAACACGTCCTGCCCAGAGCTCTGGAAGGTTACCAATATTTCGGCTTGTGACGACTGCCAAGTAAGCGAACCAACGACACCACATTATTTGGCGACAATTCTCAGCTGATGCAAGGAATTCTGAACCGTACTGCGAATGAGACATTTAGCTGTGGTATGAGTTTCGCCTCCTCGAAGTGCAAAGTGCCGCACCAGGACTGGTCCAATTCCGTTCCCGTGATCACCCTTGGAGGTACACAGTTTGAACAGGAGAAGAGCTTTGTCCGCTTAAGGAGCTGCGTGCGTGAGGATGACATAATGGGAAAGTAAGATTCTCTCTGCATCGTCAAAGCTCGATCAGGCATTGTCAACAACGCAGCACGCATGGCGTCATCAAGATCTCAACCTTGATAAAGGGTCGTGTTTAGAAAATATTCCTTCAAGCAGTCTTTTCATGTGGAAACGAGTTGTGGTCAGTTCGCATGGATGACATGAAACGGCTCTCGGTCTTCAACAATAGGTGTTTTAAGAAGAGCTGCATGTACGCCGGCAAAGTGTCTACAGCCATATCGTTAAAAACCTTGTCTGAAGAAAGCCGAGTACTCGATACAACAAGCTAAATTTGTTATCGAATTCGCTCGAGCAAGTCCCGCGATTGTCATCGGAGCGTTCACCCCATCCAGCATACCTTGGTTGCGCAGAAACAGGCTGGAGAAGAACATGCGGTGGTCAGCCGTCCACCTAGCGACATATAAAATCGCAGAATGCAAGTTTATCTAATGATGGATCCACATGTTATTCTATATATATATATATATATATATATATATATATATATATATATATATATATGGTTGGCGGCATCCGGTTTCGGATAGCCTGTCATTGTGGCCAGCCACAGGACGCCTGCGACTACAGAGGGACCATGGGTGGCTTGCGCTGCATTACCCACAGCTCCAACCACATACCCCATATCCAGTGTAAACCCGAAGGAATAAGACCGGGAGGCATGCGGATGGGAGCCACGTTTCATCAACGGGGCTGGCCCACACTCATTCACAGGAAAATACAAGCACACTGCATTTGGGAATCAATCTCATACAAGGCGGTGGCTGGACCGTAGTCCGCTCCACACTGAGTGCATGGAACCATTCTTCGAGCCTAGCACGGCCACAAGGACCATGCACTTCGTTCACTCCAGCAACGACCAACAGTATCCTAAAGCCAGTATGGACGTGGTAGTGGGTAATAGACAGGTAAGCACCTTGTCAATATGCACATCAAGAGCAGCCACACTGGGGCTATCAAGCAACTGCCAATCATTTGAAACGACAAGATGAAAGAAAATAAATCGGATAAGGCATACAAATCCGGAGACATAACTCTTCACTTAATGAGCGTATAAAATAAATTGTTTACGAGTGAATCCCCAACAAGTTAAAGAGGACGGAATATACATTTTAAGAAAATGCCGCAAGCGCGATAATGTTATCGAAATTAATTACAATTAGTTTCAGCAACGTGCGCAAGTTTATAGAAGAGTACTGGTAGACATAATTATGAGAAAGAAAAGCATTAGGACAAAATTTAAAACCCACCACATCAAATAAAGACATAGCATGCAAGCACGCGGTTAGTAAATCGAATGCAGCGTACCTACAAACGATGCGCCGGTTCTGCCTACGTTCTCTGCAGGACCCGTCGTCCTTTCAGTGGTGATCTCGCTCATGGCTCACTAGGCCTGCCTGACTGAGGCACTCGCGATCACATGTGCTACAGCACCATGCACTCGATGTCGATGGAGTACAACCCATCGGTGCTTGCCGCTTCTTCTCTGCATGCATAAAGTCCTTCTCTCGAACTTCGGCAACGGCGTTGGTGATCAGAGCGCGCCATGCACGCCGATCAACCGCCTTCGATTCCCATGATCGGCAATCAAGATTAGTACGTGAGGTTCACGTTGATCATGTCCTGGTATCGTAACTTTGGTTTCCTCATATGCCGCTTCAAAATACTCAGCTGACCATATGATAGCTGTTTCGGTATCCCCGTCGAACCCATAAGGCTCACATGACCGAGCCACCTCAGGTGTCTCAGTAAAAGTATGCAGTCCACTGCATACATCCCACTATGACGCAACACTTCCGTGTCCGCAACTCTGTCGCCCCATCCGATACGCAAAATCCGCCGCAAATACTATTGATGGAACCGCTCTAGATATCGCACATCGTGACGGTACATCGTCCACGTTTCAATGCCGTATAGAAGAACGGACAGCACTATGGATTTGTACACCAGTAGCCTCGCGCCAACGGTGAGCTGATGATTGTTCCACATACGGGACTCAAACTTCCCGAATACCGCCGCTGCCTTAGACACGCGGATACACAGCTCACTGTGTAGCTGCTGATCAGTCGACATCACACTCCCAAGGTAGCTAAAGCGGGAGGTGCTTTTCAAAAATTCAGCATCAATGCTGATTCGCGGCAATATTGAAGATTGCACCTCCGATGAAGGCAGAAAGAGAGAGACAGTTTTGCTTGTGTTGATGGTGAGCCCGAATTTGGTCGCTGTCGAAGCCAGAGCACTAGTCATGTGATGTAACTCATCCGCGTTGTGTACAAACAACGCACAGTCCTCAGCAAACAGCAACCTACAGATAGTTGTCAAACAGACTAGTGTTCTCGCACCGAAACAACGGATGTTGAGCAACCCATCATCAATACGGCGTTCCAAACGAACATAATAAGTGTAAACCGCATCAAAAGCAAACGACATCATTGCGTGAAGATATATATTAAACAGGGCAGCAGCAGACTTGTTTCACCCCAGTGAACACTGCAAAGTCATCTGACGTCTCTCCACTCAGCTGCAAAAACGCCCGCATACCAAGTACGCGGGCAACCAAAGTTACCTAACACCAGCTACAATGCCTAGTGCGGTTCACCGCATCAAATGCCTTGGCGAAATCAACAAAAAACGAGTACAACGGCTGGTGTCGTTCTCTGCACTTCTCCTGCAATTGACGAGCCGCAAACACCATATCCATAGTTCTGCGACCCGAACGGAATCCACACTGCTCTTCTGCCACGTTAGGTTCCAGAACCTGACTAACGAGGCCGTTGAGCAAGATTCGGGCAATCACCTTGCCCACACAACTCAGCAAGTTGATGCCACGATAATACGTGCAACATTGCTTGCTCCCTTTGCCCTTGTACAGTGATAGCACAAGGGCATCCTTCAGCTCAGCAGGCACCTCCTCCTCAATCCACACGCGTTGCACCAAGTGGTGCAGCGCAGTCAACAACGTGGGTCCAGTGTGTTCAATACTTCAGGTGGGATCCCGTCGGCCCGGCGCACTTGCCGTTTCGCAGCTGAGCAAGTGCTCTCTGCATCCTATCCAGTGTCGGCGTGTCTGGCAGACTCGCCTTCACATCGTACTGTTTAAGACCGTTCAAAATAGGCCAGTCGATCACTGAACGGTTGTTCAAGAGACAGTCAAAGTGTTTTCGCCAGATCTGCATTATGTCTGCAGTGTGTATGCAGGTAGCGCCTGAACTACCAGCGATCAGCGTCCTCAGCGGCTCCGATCTCGGTCCATACACCGCCGTCAAAGAGTCGAAGAATTCCTTGTGTTGTTGGCGTTCAGCGTAGCATTTTATCTGCTTTGGCTTCTCCTTCCACCATGCATTTTTTATGCGACGGAGCTCGCGAGTTAATCGCCGTCGAAGTTTGCGAAACTGACCATTCTTCCCCAAGTCACTGGGGTCTGCCACAAGTGCCGCAAATGCTGCATTCTTCTCACACACCAATGCGTCAATCGTCGCATTGTTCTCCTCAAACCGATCAGGCCTCTTAGAGTTGGTGCGTCCGATGATCTCCTTGGCAGCGGCTGTCACCTAATCGCGAATGTGGTGCCACAGGTCGCCCACTGTAGCTATGCATTCCACATCACACAAGCGTGCAGCCATCGCCTTCTCCAGCTCAATATGCTTCTACACAGTACCGAGGGAGAGAATGTTACATAGATGCCGATTCGCCGTGGGAGTGCAATCCATAGATTTACGAGAATATATGTGAAGTTTGGTCCTCACCAATATGTAATCAGTGTCACATTCAGCTCCACGCAGTACACGTGTCATGCGCACTTCACGCATATCACGACATAGTCGAGCAAGTGAGCGTGGCCACTCCGTGGGTGCGTCCAAGTTGCTATATCACTCGCACTCAGTGCAATCCTAGTGTTCGTGATCGTTAGGCTGTGAGTGGCACACAGTGAGAGCTGCCTGTCACCGTTCGCATTCCCTAAGCCAATGCCATGCAGGCCGATAACATCTGTCCACACCGATGCATCAACTCCAACGCGCGCGCTGAAATCACCCAGCAGAAATAGTCGGTCGGTCCTCAGCACAGACCGTAGCACGGAGGATAGCTCAGTGTAGAACTGATCACGCGTGTCATCAGGATAACACATGGTCGGACCCTACATGCTTATAAAGGTGGTAAACTTACTTCTTCCGAGTCGTAGGCGAACAGTCATCAGTCGCACACTGATGCCTGTTGGTTCCACCACCAGCTGGCGATTTAGGCGATCGGAAAGTGCAAATCCGACCCATGTTCACGTGGTGTTGAGGTGGCGTTTCCCACTCAGCAGAACGTGTAGCCAGCTCCAGCTTCATGCAATCTACTTTGTTCAACGAGCCGGGTTTCACTGGGCGTCGCAATATCGATGCTGTAGCGCGCCAATTCCATTGAAACCAGTGCAATTCGTTGCTCAGGGCGATCACACGAGTTTCGGTCCAGTTTGCGCAGGTTCCAGCACCCGATGCTGAGTGCTTTGAGCGAAGGCATACGATTGCATTGGTAAGCAATCGCACGCGTGGTGGCGGTTGTGCTTCGGAATTTAGCTTGAGCGGCTCCGCCCGGAGTCTTTGGCTCAATAACCTGACCCACAAGGCAGTGGGGAGCAGATTCAGCTCGGGAATGTGGTTGCAGAGACAGATTGGGATCTGCTTGACGGCCTTCACAGACAGCCTCTAAAGTTTAGGAACAATTCATTTGTGTTTGCGACCGTAGTAAGATACGCAGGTGGGCTTTGGCGGGTTTGCACCAATTTGACCATGGGCTGCCTGGCTTGAGACGGGCAGTAGCAAACCATTGAACACCCAGAACTGCCCTCCCACCGTCAGAGACAATGCGTGGCGCTCGTTCTCTACGCTAATCCAGGGGTGAGCTTATAACCCGTAGACCTGTTGGCTCCAATGGCTAGGCTTTAGGGGAAGTGCGCCATCGACCATTTCCTAATCTCCGAAGAGGATGAACTAGGATACCGGCAAGGCCCCCACACCTGAACGGAAACGACTCGGGTTCTCAGCCAAATCCTTCGATTAGATGTACACCCGAAAAGGCACTAGTCTAGAACATGGACAGTTCACTGACTCATGCGGATTGGTGTCTTGGATCTTAGCAGGGAGAAGGACGAAACCCAACTCAAACCCAGCGGTCGACACGAGGAGGTGTCCATCGCATGAGCTCACGACACAACAGTAGCAGCAATGGGTAGACCATCTGTCAGGATCTAGCCACCGCCAGCCTCAGCACACCATAGACGCTCCCGCCTACATATATATGGGTGGCGGCATGCGGTTTCGGATATGTCTGTCACTGTGGCCAGCCACAGGACGCCTGCGCCTACAGAGGGACCATGGATGGCGTGCGATGCATCACCCACAGCTCCAACCACATACCCCATATCCAGTGTAAACCCGAAGGAATAAGACCGGGAGGCATACGGATGGGAACCACGTTTCATCAACGGAGCCGGCCCACACTCATTCACATGAAAACACAAGCACGCTGTATTCGGGAATCAAGCGCACACAAGGCGGTGGCTGGAACGTAGTCCGCTCCACACTGAGTGCATGGAACCACTCTTCGAGCCTAGCACGACCACAAGGACAGTAAACCCCGTCCCCTCCAGCAACGACCAACTGTCTCCTGGAGCCAGTATGAACGAGGTAGTGGGTAATAGACAGGTAGGCACCTTGTCAACATGCACATCAAGCGCAGCCGCACTAGGGATGTCAAACAACAGCCAATCACTTGAAATGACAGTAACAAATAAGATATATCTGTTAAAGAATACGGCTATGAAGACATAACTCTTCCATAAATTAGCATATGAAGTATGTTGGTTAGCAACGAAATCCCGATAAGTAAATGTCCAAAAGTGACTCAGAAAATGCTACAAGCGCAATAAAGTTAAAGAAGATAAGCACAATTACCGTAAGCAACGTGGAAATTTAAGGGAGGATTATTCCGGTAGGCAGAACAAATCAAATAAAGTGGAATGAAATTTATGCAGCTTAAAAAGAGACCTAGTTTAAGTGTAAGTTGGTTTAGCCCAACTGCAGCGAAGAAGCATCATGAATGCAACATCAGCCCCAGCATGGGGCATACGTACACATGGTTGGCGGCATCCGGTTTCGAATATGTCTGTCATTGTAGCCAGCCACAGGACGCCTGCGACTACAGAGGGACCATGGGTGGCTTGCGCTGCATCACCCACAGCTCCAAGCACACACCCCATATACAGTGTAAACCCGAAGGAATAAGACCGGGAGGCATGCGGATGGGAACCACGTTTCATCAACGGAGCCGGCCCACACTCCTTCACAGGAAAATACAAGCACACCGCATTCGGGAATCAAGCGCACACAAGGCGGTGGCTGGACCGTAGTCCGCTCCACACTGAGTGCATGGAACCGCTTTTTGAGCCTAGCACGGCCAAAAGGACAGTAAACCCCGTCCCCTCCAGCAACGACCAACTGTCTCCTGGAGCCAGTATGAACGAGGTAGTGGGTAATAGACAGGTAGGCACCTTGTCAACATGCACATCAAGCGCAACCATACCAGGGATATCAAACAACTGCCATTCACTTTAAACGACAAGCTGAAATAAAATAAATCCAATAATGCATACATATGGTGGCATAACTCTGCCCTAAATTACCATTGGAAGTAAGTTGGTTAGCAACGAATCCCCGATAAGTAAGTAATGTCCACAATTTACTTAAAAATGCTACAAACGCAATAAAATTACCGAAGATAAGCGCAATTAGCGTAAGTAACGTGGCCAGTTAATAGAACATTATTCAGGTAGGCAGAACAAACCAAAGAAAGTGGAATGAAATCTAGCCAGCTTAAAAAGACCTAGTTTAAGTTGGTTTAGCCCAACTGCGGTGAAGAAGCAGCAAAAATACAATATCAGCCTCAGCATGGGGCACACGTGCACACATACATGATTTGGCGGCGTCCGTATCCGGATTTGCCTGTCACTGTGAAGTCCATGGGGACAGTCACAGGACGCCTGCGCCTACAAAGGGGACCATGTGTGGCTTGCGCTGCACTCTCCACAATTCCACCCACACACCCCATATCCGGTGTAAACCCGAAGGAACAAAACCGGGAGGCACGTGAATGGGAGCCACCTTTCATCAACGGAGCCGACCCACACTCCTTCAACAAGCAGAAAGGAAGGATTCCGGCCTAACTGGGAAACCATACACACCAGACGTACACGAGGCGGTGGCTGGAACGTATCCCGTTCCACACAGGATGGAATCACTCTTTAAGCCTAGCACCGTCAAGAAGACGGTGAACCCCGTCCCCACCAGCAACGACCAACTGTCTCCTGGAGCCAGTATGGAAGAGGTAGTGGGTAATAGACAGGTAGGCAGCTTGTCAACATTCACATCAGGCGCATCCACACCGGGGAGCTCAAGCAACATCTACTTCTGAAATGCAAGATTACTCATCACGCAGACAAACGTACCACATACGCCGCCTTATTGGCCTGGATTAGTAAATCGAATGGGAATATACTCATGGTGCTTCTATTCCGCATGCAATAGTGCCTTCTCCGGCACCTGTGAAACCGCCCTTTTGAGCAGT
>CALYDF020008274.1:0-11792 GCA_944474145.2 Dicrocoelium dendriticum | reverse complement strand
CAACAGACTTTCTGGCTACGGAGGTTCCAACAAACATGTCGATTTTGTTCGAGCAGATGCAGACGCTTCTTCAACAGCAATAACTCTAGTTTGAAAAATTTTAACGACAGTTGATCGAGTTGCTATCTCAGAAGCTGAACATCCAAAGCGAATCTCCTACAACAACCGCACGGCCATCGGTGGACGCCCTTGCCGCTTCAATCACGGAATTTGTTTTCGATGGATTGAACGGATGGACATTTGAATCCTGGTTCTTAAAGTATGAAGGTATTTTTCGAGTGGAACTTGCAGACCAAGACGATGCCTGGAAAGTTCTTTTTGTTTTTGAGGAAACTTGGCGCCGTCGAACATGAACATTACACAAATTTCGTGTTGCCGAAGAATGCAACAGATGAGCTTTGAGTCACCATACATAAATGATATGACGGTGCTTGTTCACTACTTACACTTCATCCCGTTAAATTGGAGCATGTTATGAGTTGAGCACACTAAGGACCTATCAAGTCCTCTAATATTGCTATGTGGTCGTTTACTGTTTTGATGATTACCAATAGCTTGGGATCAACAGAAAAAATGGATTCCGAGATCTCCACTAATGTGAGATCGTTTATGAACACCTACAATAGCCGTGGCCCTAGCATCGATAACTGTGGGATGCCACACTACACTTCTGTCGAATCAAACAAGCCGCTACGAACTCACATCAGGCGATGTTAGCGCAAGGACGTTTCTATCCAAATCAGGTTAGGGTCGCGTATCTTGTAACTTTGAAACATAGGAACAAGAATGCAGTGGTTCCTACGGCAAAAAGCCCTCGTGAGACACAGGTAGGCAGTGCGAACTGATTCTCCAGTACCTACAGATGCAGTCCTCCCTGCACGGGTTAACATACGGTTCGTACTGAATGAGCGATTCTGGTTTATTTCGTGCTGCTCCTGTGTGATGGCGACTCGTCTCTTCAACTACCCCATCTGTGCATCTACACTATAACAGTCTCTATCATCTTGGAGAGCAAAGGAAATATTAATGTTGGATGTTTGTGAGTAGGGTAAAGTTTGTAGAAAGTAGAAGTCAAGTTTCCGGTCCGGAAATTCGTGGACCGGGGTTCGATTCCCCGTCGAGGCATATTATTGTGCGTGAATTTTAATCGTGACTTCTACTTTCTACAAAGGAATATTAATTATCCGGTGGTAGTTTGCGGGTTCAAAATGGTTGTCCTTCCTTACGAATGAAAACAACGCAAAAGTGGTTTACGATGTGTAAAAGGTATTCGATTAGCAACACAATCATGGAGAGAGTTGCCAAAGCAAAGCTATACGTGCAAGATGGCAAGACGACGGGTTATTAGTATATTAGAAGTAAGTGTTAAAATGGGATAATACCATACAAAACAACGTAACAAGTTATGGTGCCTAACGGCTCGTATAGAGTGCACACGGATTGCTAACCTGCCATCACTGATCTACATGCATCAACGTGTATTATAATTCCAAAGGAGTTTGTTCACAGTGATACATTCCAGAGTATACGTTAATGTGATAAAATGTTGGAAGCTGAGTGCGATATACAAATGTTTTTTGAATGTGGCTCAAGCGGGCTGAAGACAACTGAGTTTGAAAGGCCATTGCAGACTTGTCAGATTCCAATGGAGAAATAATTTCGACGACAATCTAGACTACTGTATTGTCGAGTTAATTTTAAGCTTTTACCTCACAGGCTGGTGTTCGGGCTAATTTACAGAAGGTGGCTAACTAAGTGACTAACATCTTGCAATATTTGGTATACCATGATGAAGTCCCCACCAAGGCACCGGTAGTGTCCCTTTAACATCCCGCGATTTTCGGTTGTTCCTGGTACGGAAGATGGCGCAAACCCCATACGTTCGTTATTGCACTGTGTTGTGGGATCTTGCGAGTTGTAAAGTCAAGCTTTAGCCAAGGTTTTCAAGTCTTGATAACGTATTCGATGTGGGGACTTAGTAGGCATTGAGCACCATAGAGAAGATGGATGAATACAATCGTTGTTCACTTACGCTATAGACATGATTTCACGTATTGTCGGCTTGGGGCACATCGATTGCAGACCAGCTCCCAGGAACGTGATCTTGGTGTGTTCGTAAAGAGTGATCACAAGTGCTAAGAACAGTCTGGGACAGGTGCGAAAATAGGCAATAAGCACGTCGGCCTGCTGCGAAGGGTATTCGGGAGCTTTGATCCTTCAATCTTCCCAATGTTGCACAACTCTTGTGCGCCCTCACCTTGAATACGCCATCCAACCTTGGCAACCTTGGTTGAAGCACGACTTAGAGGTACTAAAAGCAACACCATGCAGGGCAGCAAAAGATGCCAAGGGCCTACGCAATCACTCTTACTGGCAAATGTTGAAGTTACTGGGATTTTCTGCAGGTGCTAGGGAAGGCGGTGATCTCATAATAGTGTACCAAATATTGAGTGACCCCAACCACGTATGCTGTCAGTTGCTGAAACAAGCTCAAAACACAAAACACAGAGGTAAATCTGAAACTGAATAAACAATAGTGTCGTCTGGAGTGTCGACAGAGTTAGTTTTCTCTTCGGGTTTGCCAACCCTGGAACTTTCTCCTAAAATCGGTTGTATCCTCCCCTACAGAGGACATTTCCGAAAAGCGATTGTACGTGGGTCTTAGCTCTCAGCATAACGTTACCTAAACTGCGCTATTGTGGATTACACTAATCATGTCCTTCTACCGGGTTCGTGTCGCATGGACCCAAACAGCTGGCTCATGAATGGACAACTATGCTTTACTTTTCTCACGTTTTACGCAAACGATCACTGCATCCCGTGTATTACTGTATGCATGCATTCGTTTTTATTTTACGTTAACGTTATTTATCAATGCATTTAGCTCACTAGACTATCGGTAGCTGATTCACATACCATTTCATCTTATGGTATCCACCCCAACCCTACTAAGGGACTTGTCAATCCCTTGCTTTATAATCCGTGAGAAATCATTTTATTGTTCGAGTACGCACCGCAAGAGTCTAACATGCCGGTTACCTCTTTTTGAAGTAGACTAAGATTGCCTGGAACAACCTAGGTCGTCGTGTACGAGCATATCAAACTCGCGTTCCTGAAAGGTGGACTGCAGATCGTGTACCCCAGGCACATGGAGATAGTTATGTCAGAGGTGTTTGCGAAGAACTCTCCACATTTCCACGTTAAGAGAACTTGCATCTTCTCGGGATAGTGATGAAAAACCGAAGCAACGGTTTCGCCAATCTACTGTCAGTCAACTTCAATAACCTTGGGCATGTCTTCCGCACCGGAAGTGACGTTTTCGAGTAATGATAACATTGGTATCAACAAATTACGGGGTAGTGAAGGTGTGATAAGCTCCGGTGGTAGCATAAACTGTGTGAGAAATGGTATCAGATGATAGTGTTTACTGTAAGACAGGAACGAATGGTTATCAATGTACGTTGGTTGCTTATAGTGTATTCTCCGTTTGCTTACATGTGGTATTTAGGGGAGGAGAGCTCCGCTGCGCTTGGAGGAGTTTGCTGATACACTGGTAAGGAATTATGGGATTAGGAAGGAGCTTTTTTTGTTAAATCCTGTAGGTGTTTCATTTTTTCCGCACAGACCAAATTGCTACAATGGTACCGATTACTTGTTTGTGATTGCATGTTTCCAGCGCTTGATTTGAGTTTGTGCGCTTGTCAGATGTATCACACAAGGTGATACGTTCCCATGTGCTATTCTCACTTAGCAGAGGAGCTCTACCCGCAAAAAATGGATTGAGGAGAGAGAGATTGAAGCATTTCAGTGGTGTAGATTTTATCGAATATTTACTCTTCACCCAACAAGTGTTTTGGCACTAAAGAATCAAGTCACACATGTGATGATATTCCGAAGTTCAACCAATCCATGAGCAGTCGTTTACCAAGTCAGCACCTAGACGCAGCTAGACATCTGGACATCATAACATAGTCCAGCTTTTGTTATCATGTGTTTGCCTGTCGAATTGAACCTGATAAAACGCAAGCAACTGTCAGTTTCCGTGTGTCTAGTTGACAACACTGAAGGATAAATTCAAATGAGTTGCAACGAAGCACATTGACACACCATCCTTTGGAACGCTGTCATTTATAGGGTTTTTGGGAAATCATTAAGGTTAAAATTAAGTAGACAGCTACCAGTTATCAAGAAAGAAAAAATAGTTGTCTATCACTTATGGATTCCTCAGTATTTAGTACACGTTTAATTGGATAAAGGTGAAGTGACTCTTTGCTCTTGTAGGCAGTATTATCGTAAGCTTAGTTGCGGTGTCCAATTTCAGATTGTGAGCTAGTGCCGGAAGCTCGGTGATTGGAAGCTACTACACAAACGTATAGGATAGAGGAGTGTAACTTTCACAATACCATAACTAGCCAATTACTTTCTGTCGTTGAGTGCCAACATCACCTCACACTATTCTTGCCAGTGACTGGTTAGCATTAGTCGATTAGATACTCAGTGTTACTGAATAAAAGATGAACTTGTTCGCTGTGTAAATCAATATCCCAACTTTCATAGTATATACCAGCTTGCATTGGGCAAAAAACCGAGGAGTTCACAGGTGCTCTGTTGTAGATCAGCGCATAGCATTGTTCATCTCATGCCAAATTTTCCAATTGTCTCAGAGTACCAATAACATTGCGCTTCTCCATACTTGTTTCGCTACTTAAAGACTTTTCGGAAACACAACTAACAAAGCTGGATGTCGAACACAGTTGGTCGGCGTGGTCTGACTGCAGCCTATCGTGTGGTGGTGGGAAGCGCTACCGGTGGCAACTGAATTCATCCTGGGAGATTACGGACCGATTGATGATTGAGTATGAACGACCACCTCCGGAATCTGACATCGAGCTGGAGGCGTGCAATACCCATCCTTGTCCAGGTAACTTAATATTACAAGTGTGCGTACAACGGACACTCACTAAAGCAGGCCTGATTGCGACTGATTGAAGCTTAGCAACCTGAATTCCTGATTGAACCTGAGCTATCATCCCGCTATTCGCGTACTTTTTAATGCATGAGTAGAGTCACCCGGGGTAAAATCGGTATAAATTAGGCATCTTTTTCAGGGGATAGCTCTGAGAGGAGTGTTAATATATTTTATTCAAGCTTTACCTCAAACTTTACATCAGGCTTATAACTACGCGTAAGCAATTCAATGAATTTAATTTTGTCATTAAAATATTAAGTTAAGCCCTATACAAATTTTCCCCCATAGTATATTTATTTTGCCCTATGGCCAGGGGAAAATGGGTATACTCAGGGATAAAATGGGCATATCCTCTTCCACCAGTAATACTGTCACCTTACAGTAAACTAAGGAAGCTGGTGCCCATGATTGACAATATTTATGGTATCAGGATAATATTTTGGCACCAGTGATACTGTAAAAACATGTAACCGTGATACTACGGTGTTTGTCATTGGTATCTGTGGCATAAACATTTCACTGACAGCATATTGCTAGTTAAATCTCGGGGAGTTAAGGATGGAAATGGCACGCGTTAAAGTAGTCTTCTTCGATTTATTAGCATTTCTTTCCTTTTCTTCGTTAAGGAAGCTGGCTGATACTTCCTCTGTTGTCAGTATTTCTCTAGTCATCGCCTGCACTCTCTTCTGTTTTCGAGCATTGCCCATGGCTTCCAAGTTTATTGGCGAACGTCCCGGTGCTTGCTGTAAGACTTTCAACGGCGATAGTTCACCAATCTTCAAAACAGGCTGTGGTGTATCAGAAGTGCTTGGTTAAGCCTCATCAACGAAATTTCTTTTCCTTCTAGTTCCACTGTTGCTGTGACTGGAATAACGGCCGGAGTAGCATCCACAGACGCTCAGTGCTGTGCTGAATGGCTTGTTTACTAACTGGATAGATCCCACTGCCACTGAATTCACTGATAACATTTACCTACAGCAACTGCTCAAACAGTTGTTTAACTTTGAGTCCTGAATTAATTTACCTATAGCTCGAAATGAACCACAAAATGTTACTCCACACACTGTAGAGCAAAGTATCCGAGTTCTGGCCTTTACTTAATTGCTGACAGAAGGCTATTGTACGTATCCTCGCGAGTACCGGCAGGAATGACACTTGCTCTGAAGCAGTATTACAATTTAAACAAAGTGGTACTTATAAGTACCGCCAGGACACAAAGAGTTAACCTGGGAAGGAAATCTTCCTTGCTAACTTTTGTAGTCTGCTCACACCACACCATGTCTTCAGAATGGACTTCCATACCAACTTTAAAGGTCTTAAGACACCGACGTCTAATGGTTGAAGTGCATGGCTAGTGTTTGGTAACAAACGCATTATTATTACAATTGATATTATATTATTATTATTATTATTATTATTATTATTATATTTCTATGGCCAAGTTTACTGTCCTGTAAGTGAGGTGGCTGCCATGTCCATTATAAATAGGCACCGTAGGTTTCTCGACATGTATTACACGTTGAATAAAAGGCGTTAACCAGGATACAAAAGCTGAGTCCTCCAACCATCCAGATTCTGTAACGATAAAGCATAATTCTGCAAGCCCACCTATGGTCCAAGATGTAACCCTTTATAGATGATAAAAGAGGGGGAAATCATCCGATGGCTGAAAAGCAGAAGCAGACACTGAAATCGGTTTTACCTACTCAGGCTGATTTGAAATAGGCGTTGCGTGATGACACGGGTACGAACAATTTTGAAACTAGGATCCGTTCCTAACCTTGCTTCATCGAGATTAAAGTTTCGATGAGGCTTTGCAAGTAGGTCATTTTAAGTCAGCACATTGTCATACATTTTGAAGAATTCATCAGATTCTGCTTTCGTCAAAAGTTCCGGTTTTCAACGTGGAAGCATCCCTCCCCATCTCTTTTCAAATCCAAGCACCCAATTTTCGTTAGTAGAGTTGTCTTTGAACGAACTGAGCCTTCCAGTGGATCCTGTGTAACATTTCACCATGGAAACTAAGTCTGCACGATGGCTGGGAAAACCACTTTGTGCTAAATAGCATAAGCCGCGGGCAGTTATCCTCTGCTCATCGACAAAAGTTAGAGGAACCGGACCGGAACCAACTGGTTTGGGAGATTGGACGTTGCACCTTCGTAACGTCTCTTATGGAATTATCTTCTCTGGAAATTTTGTATGTTGTGGCTTTCTTTTCAATCAGGTCCCTAGCAATTCCTAAGTCTCCCGGTGACTATTTTGTTATTGTCTTGCGAGTGGAATCTCGAGGCAATTTTGCAAGTCAACCTGAAGTAAGGCTTGCATTGATTATTTCCATAAAACAAGAAAAACTTTCTAGGCGCAAGTTATATATGTACCGTAATCTATAACTAACTAGCTAACGCAGTATGAGAGTTAAAAATAATATCAAAAAAGCATCTCCAAGAAAATGGTGTAATTTTTCCCCGTCAAATACAGACCTACCCATTTACCTATTCTAAGTTAATCAGTAGCCATCTTTAAAATATATTGAAATTCATTTGGATTTATCTATGGACTCAAAAAACCTTTCTTGATCAATAATATGTAGCCCATACCAGTCGAAGTTTAATATTTAGTCATTTTCCAGACGTTGTTCCAAGTTGTATAGATACATGGAAATCACAAACAAGATGGCTGTGCTCCCTGTATTGTACTAACAAAGCAACACATTGTCAGATTCTGCTAAAAGTCTACAAATGTTTATACAACTTCAAGCAATTATTCAGAACAGGTTTAAATGGCTCCGTATACCCATTTCACCCCGGGTGACCCTAATCGACACATTCGGAATGAGCGGACAACGGACCATGCATGCACAAAGTGCAACATTTAGTTGGATGAGCTGCGGAACATCAATTAAATGGTCGATCAAAGTTATGCCATGTCTTACCTTACGAGTTGCAACTAATGCGCCGAGGTGTAACGAGTGATCTCGAGTGCCACCACGTCGATAATGAAACAAATAGCAATACCAAAGAGAGGAAAAGGAAAACAAAGGGTATCGGATCAGGAAGGCACAGCAAGGCTATTAGATCTTCAACCGCTAGTAAGCGACAATTACCAAGTCAACTGTGTGTTATGAGGTTAGGCTTCCAGCCGCGCAAGTAGTCCATGCTGTAAAATCATTCCAAGTAGATGGGATGAGATCAACTTGACTAGTAAGTCCCATCATGTTTTCAAGTGGGGAATTGCCAGGTCGCTGTGCCTCCTAGCACGTTCAGAAACATAAAAGGTCAGTTAAGCTCACCGAGGTAAGCGGTTATCAAGTATTCCAGGATCACCGTCAAATTAGCGCAAGCATACAAAGCTGGCATATATTTGACTTAAAAACGATTAGTTGGTGAAAGTCATTGTCACCTGCTGAACAAAGGGAGTAAGTTGCGTAAATCATTCAATCTCAGTTGATTGTAACTTATAACATTTTGTCCACCGTGAGTCACCTTCGACACTTGAGATGAATAATCTTAGTGACGTGGACGAAACACCAACGTTAAAGAAGCAGTAATGTGAATTAAGGGACTTAGCTCTCTTTACCATGTCCATAACTTCAATAGTCTCTTGAGCTGCCTATGATGTTACAAGTTAGTCACCAGGAACAAACCGCTCCTGTACAAATCAGTAACGTGCGTAGCAGAGGAGGTGGAAAACAGAATAAAAAATTTAACAAACTAATTAGTTGAATCCATTGTTGTCACCCTAGACGGTAGCGTAAGCCGATGTCATCAAGTTGTATGGTCGTGATCTGTAATCCCAATTAACTAGACGGAAGCAGATGCTGCTGGTAAGCTTAGCGGAAACAGCTGTCCATCCGGTGCTCCTTTGAATGTACCATGGTTGTACGACAGTGTGGCAATGGTAACCGCACTTTAGAAAATCCTAGTGTCATAACCTGATCGAACCGACAAGCAGCACGTACTTACCGTATTGTCCAACATCCGTCAATGTGAGATATGGCAGATCGCTAAATGTCCCACCAACAAAAGGTTGACGGTATTGATGGCATCAGCCTTCTTAACGGATGCACACACGTTGGGCTGGACTATCTGGTGAACACATCGAAGGATACCACTTCGCTGATAAGTTATACAAGTAGGTGAACTACAGGAGGGTAGAGTGGTCCAATGTATTCCCCAAAGGTCACAATGTGAGCAGCTGGCTTTCCCATTAACTGGGAGCTTGTAAGTGGCGGAGCCTTTAAATCAGCCGTGTCGTCACTGAGCAATGTTTTTCCAATATCGCTATGGATACATTCGTTTTCTCGGAATATTTCAACATTGGTATTCGTCAAGCTATTTCCAACGTCACCGCTACTGTCCTTGGCGTAATCTTTGGGAAAAATTCAAGATACTGCGCACGTGAAAATGGACGGTCCCGATTGAAAATCTAGCTTGCAACGTTAGCTTCAAATTATTTTGTCCGGAACAGTTTAAGCGTTGCATTTTTACACTGATCGTTCATTCAAGTGACAGTTATACACAGTGTCCCTTTATCCGTTCCTACATATTTAGTTCTGAAAATGTAATTTTAACTCATCCGTTATCGATATTGTAAGTGCTGAGAAAGCGCCCATCTGGAAACATAAAGGTTATTTTGACTTGACTTGAAATTGCCAAATAAGACGGGAATGAGGTTACGTTAATAACCCAAACTGTCTCCCACATAGCGTCTATACTGCTATTTCCATTAGTCTTGGGTGACGAAATGAGTGCACGATAGGCAGGCTGCCTTCAATTTAATACCGAGTGAGTTCTTGACAAACAAAACCGCCACACCGTAAAATCGTTGCCCATTCTCTGACTGCCGTATTTTGGTCCCCTGCCACATACAATAAAACCTACTTAAGTTGACAACGCAAGGGACTAGACCCAAATGGTCAACATACAGGGGACTGGATGCATAAGGTTTACATGTGGAAAGTTCAGATAAACAAAAATAGGCCAGTCAACGGAGAGATGGTCAAGATATGGTGGTGATCAACCTCGTAGGTTTTACTGTAATTCTTGCGGATATCCTCATTAATTAACTGACTCACGCAAGTGCGAGTGCATGGCCGGACGCCCCAACGAGATGGTAGTAACGCAGTGGAAGTGGCTCATAGACTGAACGATTGGCGTTTTGGAGGTCCATCGCAAAAGCAGGGCACTAACCACTTGTGGTATTTCTTCATCGAATCTGGATGCGAGCATTCAGCAAATGCCTGCTGTGCTCATAAGCCCCATATTCAGCGTGAGTCTCCAGAAACAAGACCAAAAAGCATAAGGTTCTAAGTTTTGACTGGCTCAGAGCCGCCCCACACCCATTCGACAAAGATGTCATCTGTGAGCAGATCATAGTGAAACACCAGACATAAAACTGCAAAGGCGATGCATACGAAACTTACGCCATGGGGCCTATATGCATCCTGTGAGTATTTGATATGAGGGATTGATTCTTGCTTGTCACTAACTAATGCCGCATCTTTAGGAGCATCTGTACTATGCTAACACCTGCCAGCGGCTAGACTGCTGCGTGCCTTATAAAGGAATCACTTCTCGAGACAAATCATGGCAAGAAAACTTTCATCGTTAGCTCCTATCAGAAAGGATTGGCAGTACCCTGAAGCCAGCAGCTGAAGTGGTAGTATGTGAAGGATAGCAACGTAGGTAAATGTGTGTTATTCGCACCGGTGTGAATAGTGTATACTGTGTACTGTATGTGGGAGCAACTAGATATGTAACTCTGGACAGCTCCATCCCAATATAGTCATAAGGATCATAAAGAGTGTATGCAACCCGTGGTAAACTAATTGTTTTTCAAGTTCTTATGCAGATTTCTACTATGTCTGACACAGTTTCATAGGGTTCACAAATGCAAGATGTCATTGCTAGTGTGCAATCGTTCTATGAATCGAATGGGGATGAGGTTTTGAACTGCTACACAAATCTAGCCTCCACGATACTTTTGGCAAATGGAAAGATTTATCTCTCCCCTTTCGAAGCACAAGAATGACGATAATCGTTTTATATCCGGCATCACACGTTTCTACCAGTGTCTGCGTGTGTTGCACGGCGTTTGCAAGTGAAGCGGCAGCCTCAACATGGGAAAGTCACCGAGATGTAATATCCGGTAGATTATGATGAGATCGACTTGTACTCGACGGTAGAACAACGTGCAGAATTCTAGTTTTGCGCAGCCGTACTAGTACAGTAATCCTCGTAAACCAGGAATGGGCCTGACAGCGACGTGCTGGACCAGTTCGAAATTCTGTGTCTCGCAGTACTTTCCGGATTTTGCGACGCCGGTCACAGGCCGGCTGGAAATATGCATATAGGACGTCAAGAAGTAGTATAAGGGCTACAAGGAACAATGTGTAACCTACCTTCATAGGTATATTGTCCCGCACTTTGAGACCTGCACATCCTGTTCACAACTAATTATGACAAAGAAAACACACGTTGAGAATGCAGAGTCGATGTTCGTGACAGCAAACCGAAGTGTTTCCACCTTAGTGAACGAAAAACGTTGAATCGAGAATTGAGTGCATTATAAGTTTCAAGTGGAGTAATTGTAATTCAATGGACCTGTACGCGTTCTAATGAACAATGATTTAAAATGGGTAAGAAAAGCTGTTGCCGTAGGATTGTTGGAGTGTGGATACTAAAATGACTTTAAAGTGCTGGGAAAAAAGGAAAATTATAGCTTACGATGAGTCATTGATGTAGTCACAGGAACATACGTTGGTCTCCTCACCGGGCTGGTGAGCACACGGTTCGGTTTGCGTTGTTTCGCCTGTCCGTAGAAA
>CALYDF020008273.1:0-11780 GCA_944474145.2 Dicrocoelium dendriticum | reverse complement strand
CGTCGCAACGAGACTGGACCTTAACGTGGTGCGACGGTTTGCGTACCTCATTGACCCATTGAGCTATACTGGGTGATGCCTCCGAGCATCTTGAGAGCTACTCCTACCAGGTTGGTCAATGGTGAGAGGTCAGACAAACTCAGTCTCCTGGTCCTCCAGGTTGGGGGTTTGAAATGGGATGGCGTCCATTTCTGTAAAACTAAATCACTGCCACCCCGCTGCCTTGCAGACAGGCTTTTGAGTCAAAGGCTTTGGATGAGGACCCTAATCGTCCTCCTGTCTAGGTCTGGGCGCCCTGGCAGTATCCCAGCCCACATACAACCATGACATTTCCTTCAAACATAAACTTCATCCTGCATCGGCCGTCGCGCAGATTATCAAGGGTCGCCTTATCTGCTGCATACAGCAGGGCGGATAAGCGAAAACATGCTATTGCTGGCGCCTCCCTTCTTTCTTTTCCACCTTTTCCTCTTACTCCCATCCCGGCCCCCATTACTAACCTTCCTTCTATAATTCCCAGCTTAATTGACAGCAACCGAAGTGCTACTGGAGTAGTACCATCTGCAGCCACCATCCCACAGCACCTATCGGACGCCTATCGGCAAAAGTCCCTTATAAGGCCACGCTGTCCCGTTTCCATAGCGACATTCAACGTCCGCACTCTAAGACAAACAGGTCAGCAGGCTGCACTCGCACTCACCTTGGACACACTGGGTGTTGATGTGTGTTGTGTGTCCGAAACTAGGATTAATGACTCTAACGGGGTTATTGAATTGACTGCACCCGGCTTATCCTCTCGTTATTGGTTGCACGCATCCGGAGACGCCGATGCGGCACTCACGGGTCAAGCTGGTGTAGGTATCATTCTCAGCTCCAAGGCTGTCATCGTTGGTTGATTGGATTTCGGTGAACAGCCGTTTATGTGCAGCCCGTTTGACGACATCAGCTAAGGTGAATTCGCGAAGTAAAACAAAACGCTGTTTGTTTGTGATTTCCGTTTATGCTCCTACCGACTGCAGTTCTAATGCAATCAAGGACACTTTCTATCACGAACTGAACGCCCTACTACGCAGTGCTACTAGTTCAGATATTATAGTACTTGCAGGGGATATGAACGCACAAGTAGGGCGTCTGAGCTCTTCAGAAGCTCAGCTGGGTGGTAATTATGGACTTAACTCTGAACGGACTGACAACGGCGAGCGTCTGCTGCAACTGTGTGCGGAGCACCAGTTGTTTCTTACTAGCACTGCTTTTAGACACAGTGGTCGCCGAAGTGCCACTTGGCGTCCACCTGTAGCTGGCCAGCGATGGACCCAAATTGACCACATAGCCATAAGTTACAGATGGCGTGGTTCCATTCTGGATTGCCGCTCATACTGGAGTACCTGTGTCGACTCTGATCATGCATTGGTACGCTGTCGTTTCTCCATGAACTTTACCGGAAGGCGCACAAAGCATCTCCTCCGATTAGCAACGGAGAAATTGTCTCAGTCCTCGGCCAGGCAAGCCTATCAAGAAGCACTGCATACCGAACTCTCGCTGTCTTGTTTTAATGACACTGAACTTCAGTGGAATAGGATTTCGGCCGCCATGCAAAACGCAGGAGCATCTGCTTGTGGCACTATCCATGGACACCGCACCAGTCACTGGATATCCGAGAGGTCCGTGAACCTGTTGGAAGCTAGAAGACACCTCCCGGCTGATTCTGAACACAAGGTGATCAGACGCGCTATTAGGCGTGAACTAAAGCGGAGCCTACGTGCTGACAAGGAAGCCTGGTGGACCAGTCGGGCTCAAGAAATGGAGGAGGCAGGAACAGTAAGCAATTATCGCAAGCTCTTCCAGCTAATCCACACCACTGGTCCCAGAAAACTAGGCGTCAGTGAGACAATCAGAGACAGCACGGGTGCGCTGATACACAATAAGGAACGCCGTATGGCTCGTTGGGCTGAACACTTTGAAGATCAGTTCAGCTGTCCCCCTGCTCCCGGACCTCTTCCTACTCAGGTGATGCAGGACGTGCCATGGACGGTTAGTTTAGAGCCTCCGTCATAGGCCGAGGTCCGAAACACGATCACATCCCTCAATCGTTTTCGTGCCGCTGGTCCGGATTCCCTCCCACCTGCACTATTTAAGGATGGAGGTGAGGTCCTCTGCAAAGCACTGACCTCCCTATTCGAACGTAGTTGGAATGAAGTGTGCCGGCTAATTGGAGCGAATCGATTATAGTGGCAATATACAAGAATGGCAGTCGCACAGACTGTTCTAACCACAGGGGTATTAGCCTAACGCCAGTTGTGACAAAATTACTGGCCTCGATTATCGTTCGTCGCCTCACTGCAGAACGGGAATCTCGGATTAGGGAAGAGCAGGCCGGTTTTCGCCCAGGACGTGGCTGTATAGACCATATATTTACTTTGCGGCAGGTACTAGAGCAGCGCCACGCATACCGCAGACCGACAATAACTGTGTTCCTCGATTTCAGGAGTGCGTTCGAATCGGATGATCGATCGATCGATTCTGTTCGAATTACTTGCGCGAAAAGGTGTTCCCACGAAATATGTGAACATCCTTCGTGTCAGGGTCTATGGTGTCCTATCGGATAGCTTTTCGACTACAAGTGGCGTTCGTCAGGGTTGTCCGATTTCCCCGTTTTTGTTCATTTTCGTCGTGGATTCTATCATGGAGTGTTCCCTTGCGGAATCCAACGATGTAGGCGTTGAAGTGCTGCCTGGTGAAAGGTTAGTTGACCTAGATTATGCGGACGATATCGTCTTGCTTTTTGACGATTTTGCGGCGGCACAATCAACCCTGAATAGCCTGTCCAGAGTGGTCCCGTTATTTGGTATGCATTTCGCACCTTCAAAGTGCAAAGTGTTGCTGCAGGACCACCAGCCACTTGATGACCGCTTGACGCTTACTAACGAGGAACTCGAGGTGGTTGACCATTACACTTATCTTGGCAGCTGCATTAGCAATGATGGGTGCATAGAAACTGACGTGAGCTCACGCATTGCAAAGGCCAGAGTTGCCTTCTTGAACCTGCGTTATCTTCGGCGACAGAAGGGAGTTTCCCTTCGTCTGAAAGGCCAGATATGCAAGGCCACAGTGAGGGCCGTTCTGCTCTATGGTAGTGAAACTTGGCCCCTTCGGTCTCAAGATCTGAGGCGCCTTCAAGTTTTTGATCATCGTTGTTTGCGAAGCATTGCTGGTGTCGGATGGCACCAGCGTGTCCGCAACGATGATGTGCGTAGGCGAGTACTAGGTAATGATAATCATGCTAGCACCCTAGAACAACAGATAGCACTGAATAAGTTGCGTTGGCTCGGGCACGTGCTACGCATGCCTGGTCACCGCTTACCTAGGAGGGCCTTGTTCAGTCTACCAGGTGTAGGATGGCGCAAGGCTCGAGGTGGACAGAAATTGACTTGGCAGCGGGAAATGAAGTCACTGACGACCAAACTTGGTGCCGTTGGTCCGTCTCGCCTTCCGGGTTGGAGTCCACGTGACTCACCTTGTGCTTGGCTCGAGACTTTACAGGACATGGCTCGCAACCGACACCAGTGGCGCGTCTGCTGCCGTCTTCTAATCGGATTGCCTGTTTAAAGTGTGTTTGGTGCTGAGTTATCTGTGGGGTAATGGCTGATTATGACGCGTGGCAGTGAAAGCCGCAAGGAAGCTGTCTCGCCGATGCCGCCTTATCTTTGCACGATAGCCAGCTGTTTGTGACGGCATGTTGTCTACACAAGGTGTATGCGCCTTGACCCAGAATGTTTGCTTAGGGCATTAAGGTTTTCAGGTAAGTCCCCCTTCTCTCCCTCTTCTTATTCTTTATTTCATAGGTCTTCATGGTTGTATGGCAGCGAAGCATCAGTTCAAATGACTGATGTACTGCTGTTGATGATGATGGTGATGGATCTAAAACGAAACAGCCGAATCGCACTCTGGTCAACCAATTACTGCCCACGTTCCCTGCACTAGCAGTCCCCGCTGTGTAGGTCACGTGAATTAAGACGTAGAAAGAAAATAGATGATAAAGAAGAAGAAAAGTCATTTAAACGAAGGATAACACCAAAGAGTAAGGCGAATGACAAAATATGAATGCAAAGTTGAAAAGGGATATGGTCAGGAGAAGGGAAATATTTCGTGTTGCCACCCAAGAGCGTCTAACTGACGCTCGAAACCTTTAACCGTAGGTTCACTGAATACACTTACTGGAAGCGATTTCCAGCGCTCGAGAACTCTACGCGATAACCGAGTTTCCGCTCTGATCCGGTCGAAACGCGGCTTGTGTAGCTTCATGGGATAACAGCGAAGACAAGGCAGCCTAGCCGAGCTAAATAACTAGCTCAAGTCCGGTCCAACGTTCCCTGCTAAGATGTGGTAAGGATTAGGTCTTATCGAAGACGTCGGTAGTGCACTGAACACACCCAAGATAAGTAGACGCTCGGGGTACATTTGCCTCTCGTAACCCCTCGAACAATTTGGTACCTACTCTCAAAACTCTCTCGAGCTCCATTTTGTCCCGAACAAGGCAAGGCGGGTAAGCCAGGGCGCAGTATTTCGGATGGGGCCTAAAGAAAACGGAGAACAGCTTCACAAAGATGTCGGCAGTTAAGACCAGGAAAGAGCGGTGTATTAACAAAAACATTCTGAAACCCCTATTTGTGGCCTTCTTCCAGTTGTCACCAGAATACAAAAACGAGGAAAGGACACGCCTAGGTCTACCTGGTTGGATACAAGGGGAAGTCCGATCCCACTGAACACGTACCTCAAGGGTGGGAAAGTTGCTCTTATACGAAGCACGGAACACAGCTTGACTAATGGGCAGTAGCCACAAAGTAGACCAGTCTCAGAGTCTGTGCAGAGCATGCTGAATGGCCTCAGGAACCCCAGAGACATTTACAACATTCCATAGCTTAAGGTCATCAGCAAACAACATCGATGATACCCCAAGCTCCCCCAGCATCGGTCCAACGACCGAGCCCTGTGAGACACCGCTATGGACCGCTTGTCTAAAGGATAAGCTGCGACCCACACGTACACTACTCTCTTCCCAGCAAGAATGCAGATACCCAGTGGAGGGCGCGGCCAGATACGCCGTAGGAGCTCAGCTCTTGTGACAGCCTCAAGTGGGGTACCTTATCAAATGCTTTCGAGAAGTCGACGAAAAGCACATCCACTACGTGGCCATTGTCCACTGCCTCGGCCCAAGCTTCACAAACAATCAACAAAATCGTCAGACATGAAAACCCCTTCCGGAATCCGTGTTGTGCACTACTGAGTAGTTTAAATCTATTCAGGTGACCTTCCAACGAATCTCACCAGCTTTTCAAGCAGTTTTACCTCGACACTAGTCAGACTGATTGGCCTGTAATTGGCAGACAGACTCCTGTCGCCATTTTTGAAGATAGGACAGATGACAGCCTTTTTCCATTCAGGTAATGTACAGCTGTCAAGTGACTTCTAAAACACCATCGTCAGCGGTCCACTCACTTCCACCACAAACTCATGCAGAAGCTTCGGATGAATTAAAACAGGTCCAGCTGCTTTAGAAAGGTTCAGTACTTGCAGCAGCCTAAGGACTTGCGTTTCAACCACCGTAAACTCAGCTAAATAAGAACCCTCAGGTACTCTGGGGACCAGGTCAACGCTAGTCAACGCAGCTTCACGTACAAAAGCCCCTGCATACTGCTCACCAAGTACACGAGCGTTATCTGCGTCCGCATACGCATGAGTTCCATCGGCTCGCATCAAAGTTGGAATTACCGAATTTGAACCACAGCGTCTCTTAACATAAGCGAAGAACTTCTTCGGGTTTTCCGAAGCTCCATCAACCAATACCTTTTCGTCCAACAGCCGAGCTTTCCTCAAGTGTTGTTTACATCTATTCTAGCCTCGCGGTACTTACCATAGGTGCTAGTTGATGGAGCCGCACGGCAGGTGCTCCAGCACTTCGGGAGCAGGTACTTTCCAGTGGTATCTATCCACGGGGGCTGTGCTCGTGTCTCTTCTCCTCACAAGCGGGATGTAGGGAGTAGACACTTCGTGAGATAAGACTGAAATTTATCCCAGGCCACCTGAACCGTATCGGCCACCGAGATTTTGCAACGCAACCCAGAAGCCTTGATACGCATTGCCTGATAGTTAGTACGCCATATGTTTGGATATGGCTCAGCGATGCTCTGGTGACGTCTGGTCAAAGCACAAATGAATGATAAAGAGACATGATCGCTGGCACCGAAGGGAGAGCTGTAAGTGATGTCACCTACGAAGTCTAGTGACTGAGCAAAAACTAGATCCAAAATAGACGGCAGTTGGGCATCCATGTACCTAGTGGGGATATCCACGAACTGATGCAACGGTACTTGTAGCGTAAGCTCAAGAAGATCTGCACCGAAAGTACCTTCTGCCAAGTTGCAAGAAAGATCTGCCCAGCAAACTTCCGGTAGATTGAGATCCCCCAGTAACAAATACCTGTTTGCGGACTGGGAGCGAATAAAGCCAAGCACCTCTTTGGAAGCACTCCCAGAGCTTCTATACACAATTACAAACCGAGGAAGTGCTAACCACTGCCGACAGAGCTTTGACAGTTTTATCTGCCGACTGAAACGTAGGTACGCAAAACGTCAAGTGCACAGCTAACGTACAGCGCAACGCCCCGCCTTGTCGGCCAACGAAGCGATTACATTTAAATAGTGCGTAGCCAGACAGATGTACTTCACCGCCCGTGATGTCCTGAGATAGCCACGTTTCAGTGAATGCAAGTATATGGGGATGAGACTCATCTACCAGCAAACTTATCTCGCACATCTTATTCCTTAGGTTGCGCACATTGCTTAGCTACTAGGTGGTGATGATCATGCTAGCACCCTAGAACAACAGATAGCACTGAATAAGTTGCGTTGGCTCGGGCACGTGCTACGCATGCCTGGTCACCGCTTACCTAGGAGGGCCTTGTTCAGTCTACCAGGTGTAGGATGGCGCAAGGCTCGAGGTGGACAGAAATTGACTTGGCAGCGGGAAATGAAGTCACTGACGACCAAACTTGGTGCCGTTGGTCCGTCTCGCCTTCCGGGTTGGAGTCCACGTGACTCACCTTGTGCTTGGCTCGAGACTTTACAGGACGGCTCGCAACCGACACCAGTGGCGCGTCTGCTGCCGTCTTCTAATCGGATTGCCTGTTTAAAGTGTGTTTGGTGCTGAGTTATCTGTGGGGTAATGGCTGATTATGACGCGTGGCAGTGAAAGCCGCAAGGAAGCTGTCTCGCCGATGCCGCCTTATCTTTGCACGATAGCCAGCTGTTTGTGACGGCATGTTGTCTACACAAGGTGTATGCGCCTTGACCCAGAATGTTTGCTTAGGGCATTAAGGTTTTCAGGTAAGTCCCCCTTCTCTCCCTCTTCTTATTCTTTATTTCATAGGTCTTCATGGTTGTATGGCAGCGAAGCACCAGTTCAAATGGCTGATGTACTGCCGTTGATGATGATGATGATGATGACATTGCTTAGCCCTGGGTCGTGCGCTACTAGGACTGACACTCGGCGGAAAAAGACCGCCGGCTGACCACCCGAAAACCCACCAACCGGAGATCCTGTTCACCCGCCGTTCGCCTGGTTTTTGAGGTCCTTGATGGCCTCTTTCAGCGGGAGGTCTGGCTGAACGCTGACTTTAGTACTCTTCAGTATGAAACCAAACCGCAACATCGCGTTGCGTTCCTACGGGGTGGATAGGACTACACAATGTAAGCGAGGTCGAGAGTTTGGGTATTAACTGGGACGTTACCTAATCTAGACAGTATCCTGACAGTAACACCGGGAAACCCAGGCGGAAGATTCGTTACGAACGTGTTAAACCATTATAGGTCGTCCGACATAGGTTCGGCAGAAAGTGCGGCAGTGGATTCCACTGAGTTACGGGATATCACGATGCTATCCATGAAATAATCACCCCAACGGGATGTATTTACCCCACGAGTACTGGAATTTAGATGAACAGCAACCGGCTTAGCCGCAGGCAATGAGTCTGGGTGCACGTTAGCAAACGATGCTGAAGCAACTGTAGTGCACGTCGTATGCTCCAGCTTGTTTGACTTGTCATTCTTGATGCTTTTCGTACTGGCATGAAGAGTACGGGCAGTTCTTTTCCGATTTTTCTGTCGTCGTAAGGCGAAGAAGCCCGTGGCTCAACGTCCATGCTCGCCTTCACGACCTGTACCCCTGGAAGACAGGGTGTAGCGACCTGGAGATTCCCCCGTATGACTGTGTAAACTATTCTAAAATACATTCAAATTATAGCTTTCTTATGTATTAGGGAACTAGGCGGTTTGCCTGTTGGAACGTTGTTCCCGTTTGTTGAAAACACGAACGCCATCTCCGCCTTTGGCGCGCGACTCGACTGCGAACGACGCTCCGTCTACGCTCTCGACGCCAACGACATTCTCCCTAGCTAGCTCTCTCTGGGTGCCCTATTTTTAGCATTAGCTAACGCTCCTCCCGTTCAATAAACTTCTTCCCTAGTCTACTTTTGTGTATTCTGCCCACTACTCTTGGTTGGTCGTCTAGTCCCGTACCGGATATATAGCGCACGATCTACGCGCTATAAGGGTGTTTGGAGTAGGCACCGCAATTTGATTAGCTCGCAATGGGGACATCTGATTTTTCACTCCGTGCCTGCACAACCTTAGATGAAATTGAGGGAACTTCAGCACCAGGTGGTGTTTCCAGTTAAGGCGCTTGCACCTTGAGCGATTTCTCACCTCCCGGTTTGGGGTTGAGGGTTTGCGCACTTTGCTTGCACTCTTTCCCTTAATCTTTTCTGGCCCAGGAGCCCGTGACTCTCCTTCCATCTGCGGAGGGTCAATAATGCCGTCCGAGGCATATGAGTCAGTTATCTCCATGTGAACTGGAGCGTCTGGTAGGATGAACGACCCATCAACGGATGGACTGTCAGTAGGGGTACAGTCCGCTACGGAGTCTTTATTCGCAATACTCGGGAATTTCATGACCAAATTCACTTTAGTGTTGGGCGAAGCAAGAGAGGCAAGCCCGGCTAAGGCCTTCTCCACAACTGTGAACTTGGATGGCAGTGCTTTGAATTCAGCACAGATTATAGCCGGGCGCTTCGCTTTCTGAGCGCACCATTCAGCACATTCAAAAGAAAGTTTTCACAGGATGATAGTATTTTGTACTGGTTCGCTCGGAGGTCGGTACAACTTTTGTGATACCAGCGGGATAGAACATCATATTGCATACCACCGAATGAATCCGTAAGTGGCCTTGAGCAGACAGAATTGCAGCAAGCTGCCGGAAACCTCTGCTTGCGGCCTTCTTCCAGTTGTCGCCGGAGTGTAAAGCCGAAGAGTGTACGACGCCTAGGTCAACCTGGCTAGATACACGGGGGAGTTCGACCCCACCGACCAAGTACTTCGCAGGAGGACAACCTCCTCCAATTCGAAGAACGGAGCACTTTGCCTGATTTATGGGCAGTAACCATAAAGTAGACCAGTCCCAAAGCTTATCCAATGCTCGCTGAATAGCTTCGGAACCCCCAGGAACATCAACAATGTTCCACAGCTTCAGGTCATCAGCAAATAGCAGCGATGGTACCTCAAGCTCCGTGGGTAGGTCATTCACATAGATAGAGAACAACAGCGGTCCAAGGACCGAGCCCTGCGGCACGCCGCTGAGGACAGACTGCCTAAATGATAGACCCCGGCCTAACCGTACACATTGTTCTCTACCCTCCAAGAAGGCAGTCACCCAATGAAGGGCGCGGCCAGATACCCCGTAGGAGGACAGCTTTTGCGCGAGCCTCAAATGGGGTACCTTGTCAAATGCCTTCGAAAAGTCGACGAAAAGCACGTCCAGTGTGTGGCCGTTATCCACTGCATCCGCCCAATTTTCGCGAGCCACCAACAGATTCGTCAGACACGAAAATCCCTTCCGGAATCCGTGTTGTACATTGCTAAGTAGATTAAATCTACTCAGATGACTCTCCAATGAATCTCTCACCAGTTTCTCGAGGAGTTTGACTACTACACTCGTCAGACTAACTGGCCTGTAATTTGCAGGCAGACCCCTGTCCCCATGTTTGAAGATGGGACAGATGACAGCTTCCTTCCATTCGGAAGGCAATGCACAACTGTCAAGCGATTTCTGAAACACAATAGCGAGCGGTCCACTTAGTTCCGCAGCCAACTCATGCAACAGTTTCGGGTGAATTAAATCAGGCCCAGAGGCCTTAGAAGGGTTCAGCCCTTGTAACAGCCTACGAACTGCAGTCTCCGCTACAATAAATTCAGATAGTTCTGAACCCTCTGGGGTCCTGCAAACCAGCTCAACGCCTGTCAAAGAGGTTTCCCTTACAAACGCTGCCGCATATTGCCCACTGAGTACGCAGGCCTTGTCATAATCCGTATGCGCATGAGTACCGTCATCACGCATCAATACTGGAATTGACATGTTCGAACCGCAGCGCCTTTTGACATAAGCGAAGAATCTTTTTGGATTCTCTGAAGCTTCGTCCGCTAACCCTTTTTCAAAATTGAGCCGAGCATCCCTTAGGTGTTGCTTACACCTATTTCTAGCCTTACGGTACCTGTCATAAGTATCGGTGGACGGAGCGTCTCGGTAAGTCCGCCAACATCTAGACCTCTTTGTGAGCAGATGCCTGCCAGTGGGATCTATCCAGGGCGGCTGTGCTCGGGCCTCCTTTCTCCTTGTGACTGGTATGAAGGGAGCAGAGACCTCTGTGAGGTAGGACTTAAATTTATCCCAGGCAACCTGGACAGTATCGTCGTCTGAGATCTCACAATGGAAACCAGAAGCCTTGGCTCTCATTGATTGATAGTCTGCTTGCCATATGTTCGGGCGAGACTCAACAGTACTCTGGTAGCGTCTAGACAGAGTACAATTGAAGAGCAAACAAACATGATCACTGGAACCCAGTGGAGGTCCGTAAGTAATGTCACCAACAAAATCGAGTGACTTAGCGAATACAAGGTCTAAGATAGACGGTACTTGGGCGTCCATGTACCTAGTGGGGAGGTCAATGAACTGGTGCAAAGATACTTGGAGCGTAAGTTCAAGCAGATCAGCGCCGAATGTGCCTGACGCTGAGTCGCAAGAAAGATCTGCCCAGCAAATCTCTGGGAGGTTGAAGTCGCCCATCACCAAACACTTATTTGCGGACTGGGAGCGAATGAATTCAAGTACCTCTTTGGATACGCTCCCAGGGCTTCTATACACAATTACAACTGTAACCTGAGCCGAGGATGTGCTAATAACAGCCGATAGAGCTTCAACAGTTTTGTCTGCTGACTGAAATAAGCAAGTCTTCAAAACGTCAAGTTTACAGCTCACATAAAGAGCGACGCCCCCTCCCTGTCGGCCAGCAGAGCGATCGCATCTAAATAGTGCGTAGCCAGATAGATGTACTTCACCATCCGTGATGTCCTGAGACAGCCACGTTTCAGTGAATGCGAGTATATCGGGATGAGACCCATCTACAAGCAGACCTAACTCGTACACCTTATTCCTTAGGCTGCGCACATTACTGCACTATCCGAAGGTATGCGTTAGATCCAGACCTGGATCGTGAGCTACCAGAACTGGCAGTGGTGGGGCGGGAAAGGACCGCCAGCTGACCACCTGTAAACCCGCTAACCGGAGATCTTGTGTCACGGCCGCTGGCCTGCATTTGTGGTCCGTGCTGGTCTCCCTTAACTTCAGCCTATCGGCAAACGGAAGGTCCCGCTGAACGCTAAAATTTGTACCTC